>CM058233.1:62545381-62798571 GCA_030180135.1 Orychophragmus violaceus
CTATCAGTTGCTTTGATTTTGTCTGTTTGCATTGGTTTTCAGCTTGCAGGTTTGAAATTTGATAATTTCTCACGGACTAACCTGCTAACTTGCTGACTGTTCTCGGATATCGCAATGCAACGATCGACACGGTCCTGTAGGTCGATCGTCACAACACGAAAATCGCATTGCAGCGATCGTTGCGGTCCTGAGCAACGATCGACTCATGACGCAAATCGCCTTGCAATGGTCGTTACATTTATGTATCGATCGTTTCATGAGCGACAGAGGTAAAAATCAGATAGAACTTAACTCATCCATTAACATTTCTCTTTCTTTTACTGAACCTTAGCTTAACACTACTGGGGACAGTGTGATTCAAGTGTGGGGGAGGTGGTACTGACTTCTATCTTTATGTTTTCTTAGAGTCAGTCCTGTTTTCAAATTTTTTTGTTTTATTGAGTCAAAACAAGTTTAAGTAGGAAACAGTGAATTTTTGAGAAGTTAACAACATCTTGCAGGAACTTAAGTTACCATTGGGATGAAGTTGTAGGATCTATCTATGACTATTAGAAAACCCAACACGGATCAACCTACTGAGAACACCCACATCACTTCAGGTATCAGAGGATCCTTTACTGACTTCACCCTTGTAAACCTGACTTAATTTTCTCACCTAAGGGCTTGGTATACCTTGAGTCGGACTCCTCTGTTAGTTCTGACACAGCTTGTAAACATGTCCGAGTATGGTTCCCTTCTCCCCTTCTCTTAAAGAAAAAAAAAATAAAGAATAATAAACTGAGGATGAGCTGGTAGCTCCGAAGTGGTCACGGGAGTGGTAGCTACCACTATTACCTCCTGTGCATTCATGGAATGTGTCCAAAGTACACCCCATAACGGGAAGAGCACTGATAAAAAAAATAAAATGATACCCAATGGGTAAAAATCAGATTGCTAAGGAAGGGAAAAGAGAAGAAAGGAACCAGCAAAAGATAGTATGGTGGTCTAGAGCTGGCAGAGTAAGAATCCATGTGCCCTTTGATCGATAATCCTTAGGTGAGACCGCACTTAAATAGCTTATAGAAGTCAGTAGGGTGAATTTGAATGCTTGAATGTGATTGTGGAGTTTATTTAGGACAGTTGCTAAGTGTGGGGGAAGTTCATGTTGGTCTTGATGTCTGCAGGTGAATCTTTCAGTGGCTTACTAAGGGGAATCTGAGTGTTGTTGCTTCTAAGATGAAAAGAGTTTCTGAAAGTTTTCAAACCTCTTTACCATATTCTAGTTCTCTGTTTTGCTTGAGGGCAAGCAAAGGCTAAGTGTGGGGGAGTTGATATACCATGGATTTTAGGGCTTTTAACCATGGTATATGTCTTATTTATCATGTATTTTACTATGTTTTAGAGTCTTTTCAGGTGTTTATTAGGTACATGCACGTTTGGAGCGGAATTGGAGATAATGGAGCTTTTTGGAGCATTTTGGAGCATTTGGCCGAGAGAAAGAAGTCACTGCCCATATTTGACAGTTGTGTCGACCGACACACAATTTCATAGCGTGACCAGGCATTCTCGCGAGAGTTAATGAAGATTGTGGAAATTACAATTGTGCCCAGAAGTTCCGGATATTTACAAAGGAGCCCCAATTCGTGTTTTAGCTATATAATTAGGTTTTACAGCCACTTGTTAGGCTAAGTTTTATTCGAAGCTTTTCTTGAAGGGAGAGTAGGAGATTTTGGGGC
The DNA here is from genome assembly GCA_030180135.1 of Orychophragmus violaceus. Classification (NCBI taxonomy): domain Eukaryota; kingdom Viridiplantae; phylum Streptophyta; class Magnoliopsida; order Brassicales; family Brassicaceae; genus Orychophragmus; species Orychophragmus violaceus. The sequence goes on from CM058233.1 coordinate 62,547,097, forward strand.
TGGTTTTGTTCTCGAAAGAGACTTGATTTCGAACCCCTGTTCTTATTCCTTTGATTATTCTATGATATCTATTTTTTTACTATGTTTGCTGTTATGATTGCTATGTCTGAGTAGATCTCTTGTTAGGTTAGGGATTCTCATTAGAGATTTGAAGGAATGTTAGAATAATTGATTGATTAGGATCTATCATCTAGTTCTTCATCTAAATTGTTCTTAACGCTTAATCTGAACTGGCCACTTAGATTATTGATATTAGGTTGATTTACACAACGACAGTTGGTTAATTAACTAGATCTGATTTAGGTGAGAAACTTATCTATTCGCAAAGAAATTTGGTTTAGAGAAGTTGTGAACAAACGAACTTGGAATTAATGCATGTCTAGAACTCTAGGATTCTCAACGAAAGTTGTTCTGCTAGGTTGTTAGATATAGATAACTATCGCAGCAAAAGCTGGTTAGTTTTACTTCTGTGATTCTAGTTCAAGAACGCCCATAGATTGAATCATGATTGTTTGTTAATCTGATTTCCTGATATCCTGAGAAATTCCTGAAACCTAACGCCTTCGTTTGATTGCTTACACCCATCTCGCTTGATCTGTTTACTTGCTATTTTGTTTACTACTTTACAATCTGCTTCGCTTAGCTTAATACGAATTACTCATAATCCATTGTGTGACCGGAGTCCTTGTGGATTCGATACCCTAAGTACTACATCTGCATCACTGTGCACTTGCAGTTAGAATAGGGATAATTCTTGACCTATTAGTGGACCGTTTTGAGGTCGCTATAATAAATGGATCATTGTGAAATCGCAATGAAAAGGACCGTATTGAGGTTGCTATAATAAGTGGATCGTTGTGAGATCGAGAAAATGGATCGTTTTGAGGTCTCTATAATAAGTGGATTGTTGTGAGATCGCAGTGGAAAGGATCGTAGTGAGGTCGTAAAAAGACGGATCATTTTGAGATCATAAAAATGGACCGTTGTGAGATCGCAATGAAAATGACCGTTTTGAGGTCGTAAAAGACGGATCATTTTTAGATTGTAAAAAAGGGATCATTGTGAGGCTGCAATAAAATGGACTGTTTTGACAAACTTTACCGTTTTGAGAACTCGATCAGAGTTGAGTATATTAGGCTTTCAGCGATGTCTTTGTCTTTGCTTCAGACTGCACCGATAACGCCCCTGTCCCGTTATCCGCTGACCGACGAGCTGACCGGTCAACAATCAAACAAGAACATGACCGATCGAACCTAAGCAGGTCTAACGAGAAAAGTTTGTCACTAGATGAAGCCAGAGACAATTCAGTTTGATACAAAGGCTCGCACTACCGTCCTTGACCCCGTTTACCTCGCTTCCACGATACAAGCTTTTCAACATGTATTGCTTCCACGAGTTGTGTCGGTTCGGACTTAACCAAATATCAGGGAAGTGAATTCATTTCTAAGTGTTTTATGTCTTTTACAATCAATTTGCCTATTTACAACTAATTCCAAACAATCAATACTAAATACGCGCCATAAAAACCCAAACCGAAATAAACCACACAAAATTATCGAATCAAACTTCTTAATATGGTCCATGGGATGCTCAGGAGGATGTCCATGAAAGAGGTGCTGTCCCACAAGAGTGTAGTAGGAAGTCTTCAGCTCAAAGTCATTCCTTTGGATGGGAGGAAGTACAATCGCAGACCTGTTAGCATAAAACTCGTCAGGCCTTTTGTAATCCGCAAGAGTCCTCCCAACCAGTGCATTAGGTGGAGCATTGGGCTGGCCATTGGCTCCTTCTGCTCCTCCACCTTGTCCATTACCTTCAGAATAGATAACTTGTCGCTCAGCTTGATGCTGGACAATAACATTTCTATCAGCATCAATCCTTTGGCCCTGATCGTTGTACGGATTGTTCTGTAAATCTCTCAAAACGCCAGCTTCATCCTGAATCAACACAACAGCTTTATGATTCATCATTTTAACTGGCTTTTGAGCTTTCTGGTTCGTTCTCTCAAGTCTAACAAGCTCATGATTCCTAAGATTCAAAAGCTCCTTGTTTGGGTTTCTTCTTGTGTGGCGATTAGGCATACGCTGAACTCACAACTTGGTTCCAAATTTAGTGTCTGTCGACGCTGAATTGATGTCGGTCGACACTAAGTGTTCATGTTCGTGGTTTCCTGCAGCAACAAAGACAAACAAGACAGAGAGATGTAAGTAACTAAAAATAAAACAACTTAGTCTAGATTCTAATACAAAATCTATCGGCGAACTAAAAGAATCCCCGGCAACGGCACCAAAAACTTGATAGGTCAAATCTTATCCCTATTTTTAACTGCAAGTGTACAGTGTCGAAGTTTTAATATCTAGGGTATTGAATCCACAGAGACTCAAGTTTCACGTGATAGATGTAATCGAATTAGGCTAAACAAGACAGATGTAAGCAATAAATATGCAAGAAATTAGAGTGTTTTCGATGGGAGAAAAGCGCTAGACTTAGGAAGTTCTCAGGAAATCATGCAATGTCAGACATTTACATAATCAAGATTAAGATTAAGCACAAGTTCAAGAACTAGAATCACAATTGTCAAATCATTCAACTCTCGCTGCAATTATTCTCTATGTCTAGCAACCTAACAATTCAAATCTCTTTGCAATCTTAGAGTTCTAGACATGCATTAATAGCAAGTTCTTTAGTTCACAATTCTCCTAAATCAAATATCTATGTATCTAGTCAGATTTCTCACTCCAAGTTCTGTCAAATAATAATTCACACTCTTGTGCCAAAATTGCCAATCTAAGATCCAAACCCTAGGTGATCAGTCCATAATTTAGTTTTAATCTCAACTTAGGTGATGAACAAATACATTTAGAGTCCTAATTATTCAGAGATCTAACAAAGCTTGAAAACCCTATGAGAATCCCTAAATATAACAAAGTTTACTACTCAGACATGATATCAATCAGACAACACATATTGAATAGAAAACCAAACACTAAATAGATATAGATAACATGGTTCAAAATTCTTCTCTCAAAGGTTACAGAGTAGCAGATTAGCCCTAATAGCAATAATCTCCTCCAGTCTCCAAAAGCCAAATGCAAGAACAAAAGATAAGAGAATAAACTCTCAAAAATCTAATTAATAGTCGAAACATGTTTGGGGCTAAATTAGAAATAATAGAAACTTCTGGGCTTCTGCGCAATTCTTCATAAGATGAACTCCAATCCGCGAATAAGTCTTGTTGGGCTTTAGTGTCGACCGACACTAAGCATGAACGTCGGTGGACATTAGTCCTCACACTCGGCTCCAACTTCAACTTCTTGCAGAACGCTCCAGAAACGTCCCAAGACTCCTAGCTTTGCTTCATCCGTATGCTAACCTGTAAAAGACTCGATAGACTTGAAATACAAGGTTAAAAACTCTATATATACACTTATATTATGGTTAAAAACCTAGAAAAACAATGATATATCAATCAGGCAAGCCATGCTTTTCGATCGACCAGAAGAAGAAATCTGCAAAAAGATCACATATTTAAATGAAACCAATCCATAGCAGATATGTCAAAAGCGATCTCAATCTCTAGATTTAAGATAGATTCCACAAATATTATAACTTTTAATCATTTCTGAACACATCAATCCAAAGATTAGATTTTGATTCAAGACTTTATCTTTAAACAAATCAATGAGCTTTTCCTTAGCGAACATGATGGTAATCAAATATATACATGTAAGAAAACTCACCAGAAAAAAAAGATCTGAAGAACAGAGGAGGAAATCAAAAACCCCTGAAACTTGAGGCGAAACAGTCGCAAAAGGAAAGATATGTCAACTCAAAGGCATCATCATTGTAGAGTGGAGAGATTGGAGGAGAGAGAAGACAATGGTAAAGAGAGAGATGTTTTTTTATTGTTGTTTATGTGCGGCTGATATTTAAAAAAAAAATAGGTTTAGATAGTTGAAGAGAAATTGGAGAGAAAATTTTAGGTTTATAAAATCTCTGGTATCATACTTCGTCCAGATGTCTGATACTAGAATCAATTTGCCGTTTGTGATGGAACTTCTGAATCGAGCGGAAAATCTGAAATATTGAGGCGGTAAAATTTACAGCATTTTTTAAAAGTTTTAATGTGAAAATTTTCAAAAAACTTCATACTTCTTGAAAAGTCTAAATACTCAGACTTCATATGGAATCTGAAATAAGACTTCATCTTTTAACAATATTTTTTTTTTTTTTTTTTTGTAAAAGGATTTCCAATTTAAAAGCATGAGAATGTTAAAATTTACAGATCCAGCCTAGATCAGTTGAGTAAGTACCCATAAAAGTGGGCTTAGCCCAAGTTCTAAAACCAAATTAAAGATCAATTAATGAACCAACCACAAAACCAAAAATTTGGTTTGGCAATTTAATTCCACCATTAAAGTTCTGGCACCTTCAATTATACCACAGGAGAACACATAACAGAGAAGTAGTAGTTTCAGACCTGGAGCTAACAGAGGCGATCGAAGGAGGAGCATCAAGCAGAAAAAGGAGACAGCTCTACTGCTTTTTCAGAAGTTACAGACCGCATGTTGCAGATGAGGAGGAGCCAGTCAATTCAGAGAGACAGACCATAGATGAAACATGGAGGAGGATAGAGAAGGATTTGAATATCTGAAACCCGCAATTCTGTTTCTGATTGTTCGATCAATGAGCACAGCCAGCGAGTCAACGGAACGGAAAATTGTGCGATGCAATCAGCTATTCCTTTCATTCCAGATATAACAAATTGAGCATTGCCAAACAAGCCAGGTTAGCCTCTTCCTTACTTACCTCCTGGAATGTTCATCAGGTATTGATCATTCCAATCACGCTTAGGCAGTAGATTGCATCTAGTGGCTAAGGTGGACCACAATGGCTAGCTATATGAGCAAGCAAAAAGAATATGATCTCGACTTTCTGGTTCAGTGTTACACAATAAGCACTTATCATCTGTATTCAGTCCCCAATTTAGCATACGATCCCGAGTTGGACACCTATTGAGAACCATAAGCCAAGTGAGAAAACATCGTTTGGGAATACCTCCTTTGAACCAGAGCAGTTTTGTCCAAGGAAGTAAGGGCTCTTCGCTTCTAAGTATATGATAAACATGGCCAGTACTGAATTTGTCCATTGTTTTGCCTTCAAGTTCCCATTCAAAGTAGTCATCATTAGAAGTAAGATGAAGAGTGGTAAGATGAATATGTACTGATAGTTGGTGATCATTTCTTGCAGGTGGGAGCAGCCAGCGATCATCAGAGTGTAGGTCTGATAGCACAACCATCTTAGGAATGCCCAAGTATGTTCCACGGCCATCACGGAGGTACAAGTCAAGAGAGCCAAAAGGCGACCAATTGTCAGTCCAGAATCTGCAAGTATTCCCATTCCCGACCCTCAACTTGATCCAGATAAACACCACACTTCTCAGCTTGATTAGCTTATTAGCAAGCCACGAATTTTTCTGATTTGTTTTAACTGTCCAGAAGTTGTTTACACACCCTTTCAATACCTCCTTCCTAAACCAAGCTACCCATACCGAACCTGCCTTAAAGAAAAGCAGCCATATAAGCTTGATTGAGCATGCTTTATTCCAGAGTAGCAGATCATTAAGTCCCAAACCTCCTTCTTGCTTAGGCTTAGTAACTGTACTCCAAGCCACTCTTGCATTGTTATGCCCTTCTCCTTGACAAGTCCATCGGAATGTGCTACATAAGGAGTTGATTTTAGTAATACAAGATTTCGGAAGGATGAAGGCGGAGCACCAAAAGTTAGTGATTCCTGAAATTACACTTTTAAGAAGTTGAAGTCTCCCAGCAAAAGAAAGACTTTTTGCGCTCCAGGATGTAACTCGCTCCTTAACTTGCTGGATCAACGGAGCACAATTGGCCATAGAGAGTTTTTTCGTGCATAGAGGCACTCCTAAGTAACGCACCGACAGAGTACCATGCTGCATTCTAGTAGTGAAGCTGATTAGCTCTACTTCTCGTTGGGATAAGCCAGAGGAGAAGAAAGAAGTCTGTTGGAAGCTTACACCCAACCCCGATCTAGCTTCAAATTCATTTAGAACATGAAGGACATTCTGAACTGAGCGAATCGAACCTTCGACAAATATGAGAAGATCGTCTGCAAAGCACAAATGGGTAAGCTTGGATCTCTCACACTTAAAATGGTATTTAAATTTACCCTCCTCCGCTGCTTCTTTTAGCATGGTTGATAAGCAGTTCATAGCAATCACAAATAAATAAGGCGACAACGGATCCCCCTGCCTTAATCCTCTTGTGCCCTTGAAATAGCCATGAACATTACCATTGTAGCCTATAGAGAAGCTTGTTGTACATATGCAAGCCCTCAGCCATCTAATGAAGGATTGAGGGATTTCCAAGCTTTCTAGGCAGATGAATAAGAAATCCCAATTTAAGGTATCAAAAGCTTTCGCTATATCAACCTTTATTGTGATCCTTTTTGGCCCCTTGTCTCTGTGATAACCATTCACAAGTTCACTTGCTAGAACAGTATTTTCAGTTAAGAGCATGCCCTTGATAAACGCCGTCTGGTTTGGTAAGATGAAGGCTGGTAAGATAGGCTTTAGACGCTTCACTAAAAGGCGGGAGATAACCTTGTAGAGAGTGTTAAGACAAGATATAGGACGGTAATCACTAACACTGCTGGATCCTGGCTTCTTAGGCACTAGAGCAAGAATAGTAGAATTGGTAGCAGCGGGCAGGAATGCGGAGGTGAAGAAATGAGAGATGCAATGGGTCACCTCAGCACCCAATAGACTCCAGGACTGCTTGTAGAAACCAGAAGTTAGCCCGTCAGGACCTGGAGCTTTATTGGGGTTGAGTTTAAGTAAAAAACGAGTAATCTCTTCATCCGTTGGAGGAGCTATCATAGCCTGATGGTGATATACCATGGATTTTAGGGCTTTTAACCATGGTATATATCTTATTTATCTAGTCCTTTACTATGTTTTAGAGTCTTTTCAGGTATTTATTAGGTACAAGCACATTTGGAGCAGAAGTGGAGATTTTGGAGTTGTTTGGTGCATTTTGGAGATTTGGTCCGAGAGACAGAGTTCACTGTCCAGATTTGAGGATTGCGTCGATCGTTGCACACCTGCATCGATCGATGCATAGCGCGAATGGGCCAGACTCGGCGGTTTAATGAAGAATGCTGATATTGCAGAAAAGCCCATATATTTACACAGAAGCCCAAAACGTGTTTTAGACTATATATTAGGGTTTTTAGCCACTTGTTTAGGCGACGCTTTTCTTAAGTCTTATTTTATTCAGAGAGAGAGCTTAGGGGCTGATCCTGATCTCGAAAGAGAGAGGATTTTGAACCCCAGTTCTTTATTTGATTTTATGATATTTGGTTTTCTATTCATGATGTTTTCTGTTTCGATGATCATGTCTGAGTAGATTACCTGTTAGGTTTAGGGATTCTCATTAGGGATTTCATGGAATTATAGTTTAATCAATCTGTAGGGATTCATATCTGCTAGTTCTTCGTCTAGGATTGTTCTTAATGCTTAATCTGAAGTAGCTATCCAGATTTATGATGTTAGGTTGATTGATGCAACGACAGTTGGTTAATTAGCTAGAAAGAACCTAGATGAGCAATTAAATTACTCGCAAAGAGATTTGGTTTAGTTTAATTGTGAACATATCAAACTTGGAATTAAAGCTGGTTTAATTTGTTAGTAATTGCAAAGAGATTTGGATTGCTGCACTTAGACTTAGAGAATTCTCGCAACGAGAGTTGGTTAATTCTATATCTGTGTTTTGAGTTCTAGAACAGTTTCTGATTAGATCCCGATTGATTGATTGCTTGTGTTCCTGATTTCCCGAGAACTCCCTAGACTTAACGCTTCGCTTCCTTGCTCACAAACTCGCTACTTATTTACTTTCTGCTTGCTTTTTAGTTTCTAATCAATATTGCTTTCTCCTAGTTTAATCTTTACTGTTCTTAATCTATCATTGACCGGAGTCCATGTGGATTCGATACCCTAAGTACTGCAACTACATCACTGTGCACTTGCAGTTAGAATAGGGATTAAAACTAGACCTATCAAGTTTTTGGCGCCGTTGCCGGGGACTCTTTTGAGTCTTCGATAGATTTGAACTTAGGGTTTAGACTAGGTTTTTTTCGTTTTTATTTTTTCTACTAATTTTTTTCCTTTATGTTCTTGCGTTTCAGGTACGCCTGTAATCGCCCTGCATCGATCGACACTGTCCTGTGTGTCGATCGTTGCCTTCTCGAGCTTGCATCGATCGACGCTACTATGTATCGATCGACACATTGCGAAAGAATGATGGGAATGATGGAACAGATGTTGGAAAATCAGCAGAATAACTCGTTCTGCAGAAGCTATGGTTCCTATTCATTCACCAGAGATTATGAATCTCCATCATATCAGCTTGTTCCTCCTCACAATACACAGTCTAATAAGCTGATGAGCATGATGGAGCAGTTGTTGGAGAAGCAGGAAGAAGATTTGAACTACATCAATAGCTCTGGATTCCAATGAAACAGGTTCGGTAATCAGCAAGGTAATTCTTATCAGAGAACCTATGGATCGTCCTCATATCAGACACCTCCTGCTGCTAATGCTTATAAGAGCAAGATGGAATCCATGATGGAGCAGTTACTAGAGGATCAGACCAAGACTGCTGTAGACTTCGACAGGAAGTTTGAATCTCTGAGCACACAAGTGAAGAAGCTGGATGTTCAAATCCAACAGACATCTCGAGCAATACAAAGGCATAATGAAGCTGGGAAAGCTGAACAGTACAGATCCATCAAAGCTGTGACCTTAAGAGATGAGATTGAGTTGCTAGGTGAAGAAGAGAGCATAATCTCGGATTTTCTGGGTGAATATTGTCTGTCTGAGACATGCATCGATCGACACCCCCTTAGTGTCGGTCGACACGCAGTTCTGACGGCAATTTCGAGTTCTTACGACGAACATAATCGCCTTGTGTCGATCGACACACCTATTGCATCGATCGACACAGATCGCAGACGAGACCAGAAGCCTGCAACAGTCCCAGAACGAGTCTACAAGCCCATTGTGCCATATCCTAAGGTTCCTAAACCCTCTAAACAAGAGCTAGAAATGGCTAACTGCATGAAAGTGATGGATAAGAAGATGAATGAAACTCTACCATCTGAAGCTTCGCGAGTTCATGCAAAGAAGATGATCTCCACTGATGGTGATCTGAAAGAAGAAGTTCAGATTGGTGGAACTACAGTATCTGATAGTGGAGAGAAGAAGATGGCGGTTCCTCTTGAACCTGCTCTAACATCTTCAGAGCCTGCAACTGCTCATAAGCAGAAAGCTCCAAACATCAGATCTCCACCAAAGGTAAGGCACAAATCATCTAAGCTTAAACCTCCTGACCGCATCACTTTGAATGCAGGGAAATGCAGTATTCCACCCAAGCTTCGCTCCCGCCCTGATGCTGTTTATTCATTCCTTGGGAAGCCTCATGATCTGAAAGCATATACACCTCCTTGGATGAAGAGATATTCACAGAGACACTCAAAGTCTCTGTTGAAACCGCCATGAATCTGATCTCTTCCAATAGTCAAGCTACTGACTTTAAACAAGCACTGAGTGGGAGGCAACCTACTGTTAGGTTCGTTTTTTGTTTTTGTTTTTCATTTTGATTTGGTATTTTTAATTTTTATGTTTAAGTGTGTTCAGAGGCGTGAGAAACAGGCAGAATCGCATTGCATCGATCGACACACCTGTGCATCGGTCGATGCAGTTGCGATTTACGGTTTACCGATTCAATTGCGGTCCAGACATCGGTTATTCACATAACCGCGAGCAAAATTCGCCTTGCATTGATCGACACCCTTGTGGCATCGATCGTCACAGGGCGACGACAGGTACGTGTTCTGCAACTTTTCAAATTGTTTCGATTTGATTATTTATTCTCACCGACCCTATGCTTGACACTACTGGGGACAGTGTGTTTTAAGTGTGGGGGAGGAGCTACTGACGCACGCTTTTGTTTTCTTAAGCGTCAGTCCAATTTTCAAAAATTTGTTTTATCGAGTCAAAATCAGTTTAAGTAGGAAACAATGATTTTTTGAGAAGATTAACAGCACTTGCAGGAACTTAAGTAACCATTGGGATGAAGTTGCAGATCAATGACTATTAGAAAACCCAGACACGGATCAGCCTACTGAGAACACCCACATCGCTTCAGGTATCAGAGGATCCTTTTACTGACTTCACCTTAATACTGACTTAGATTTCTCACCTAAGGGCTTGGTATACTTTGTGTCGGATTCCCTTGTTAGTTCTGACACAGCCTGTAAACCTGTCCTATCTAGTTCCCTTCTCCCCTTCCATAAAAAAAAAATAATAATAATAAACTGAGGATGAGTTAGTAACTCCGAAGTGGTCATGGGAATGGTAGCTACAACTCTCATATCTTGTGCATCCATGGAATGTGTCCAAGGTACACCCCTTAACGGGAAGAGCACTGATAAAAAAAATAAAATGATACCCAATGGGGAAAAATCAGAATGCTAAGGAAGGGAAAAGAGAAGAAAGGGACTAGAGAAAGATAGTATGGTGGTCTAGAGCTGATAAGGTAAGAGTCCATGTGCCTTTGATCGATACTCTTTAGGTGAGACCGCACTTAAATACTTGCAGAAGTCAGTAGGGTGAATTTGAATGCGTGAATGTGATTGTGGAGTTTACTTAGGACAGTTGCTAAGTGTGGGGGAAGTATATGTTGGTCTTGATGTCTGCAGGTGAAATCTTTCATGTGGATTACTAAGGGGAATCTGAGTGTTGTTGCTTCTAAGATGAAAAGAGTTTCTGAAAGTTTTCAAACCTCTTCACCATGTTTTGGTTCTTTACTTGCTTGAGGGCAAGCAAGAGCTAAGTGTGGGGGAGTTGATATACCATGGATTTTAGGGCTTTTAACCATGGTATATATCTTATTTATCTAGTCCTTTACTATGTTTTAGAGTCTTTTCAGGTATTTATTAGGTACAAGCACATTTGGAGCAGAAGTGGAGATTTTGGAGCTGTTTGGTGCATTTTGGAGATTTGGTCCGAGAGACAGAGTTCACTGTCCAGATTTAAGGATTGCGTCGATCGTTGCACACCTGCATCGATCGATGCATAGCGCGAATGGGCCAGACTCGGCGGTTTAATGAAGAATGCTAATATTGCAGAAAAGCCCATATATTTACACAGAAGCCCAAAACGTGTTTTAGACTATATATTAGGGTTTTTAGCCACTTGTTTAGGCGACGCTTTTCTTAAGTCTTATTTTATTCAGAGAGAGAGTTTAGGGGCTGATCCTGATCTCGAAAGAGAGAGGATTTTGAACCCCAGTTCTTTATTTGATTTTATGATATTTGGTTTTCTATTCATGATGTTTTCTGTTTCGATGATCATGTCTGAGTAGATTACCTGTTAGGTTTAGGGATTCTCATTAGGGATTTCATGGAATTATAGTTTAATCAATCTGTAGGGATTCATATCTGCTAGTTCTTCGTCTAGGATTGTTCTTAATGCTTAATCTGAAGTAGCTATCCAGATTTATGATGTTAGGTTGATTGATGCAACGACAGTTGGTTAATTAGCTAGAAAGAACCTAGATGAGCAATTAAATTACTCGCAAAGAGATTTGGTTTAGTTTAATTGTGAACATATCAAACTTGGAATTAAAGTTGGTTTAATCTGTTAGTAATTGCAAAGAGATTTGGATTGCTGCACTTAGACTTAGAGAATTCTCGCAACGAGAGTTGGTTAATTCTATATATGTGTTTTGAGTTCTAGAACAGTTTCTGATTAGATCCCGATTGATTGTTTGCTTTTGTTCCTGATTTCCTGAGAACTCCCTAGACTTAACGCTTCGCTTCCTTGCTCACAAACTCGCTACTTATTTACTTTCTGCTTGCTTTTTAGTTTCTAATCAATATTGCGTTCTCCTAGTTTAATCTTTACTGTTCTTAATCTATCATTGACCGGAGTCCCTGTGGATTCGATACCCTAAGTACTACAACTACATCACTGTGCACTTGCAGTTAGAATAGGGATTAAAACTAGACCTATCAGATGGTACTGGTCTGAGCACCTGAACAGAATTAGTCTCTGAAACCAATCTGGAGTAGTAAGAATGCGCAAGGAAGACTGATTAACCGGACCAAGCAGATTCTTGAAATGGTTGATAGCAATTTGGCTCATTTCTAGAGGATCGTCTACCACTAGACCCGATGGTAAGGTGAAAGATCTGATGGCGTTATAGCTCTGTCTGACCATTGCAACTCTAAAGAAAAAAGCAGTACATTGATCGCCTTCCATTAGCCATTGGATTCGAGATTTTTGCTTGAAGAAACTCTCCTCCACTGTCCGCAGGAAATCCCATTTCTCATGTAAATCCCTCTCTTCCTGAAAAGTGACAGTAGAGGGGTGTAAAAGCGCTTCAACCTGCACAGATTTCAACAGCTCATTAGTTTCTAAAACCCTCTCTTGGATATTCGAAAAGTTCTCTCTATTTAATTTTTTAAGTGCACTCTTTATTTGACGCTGCTTCCAACAGAGATCAGCTAGGTTCTGAGCCTCGCTTCCAGCCTGAATCCACGCATCAGTAACTACTTGGAGGAATTTAGGATGTTTAGTGAGGTAGTTTAGGAATTTGAATGGCCTGGTTACAGCTTTAGGTAAGGTTTGGGCAAGGTCTGAAAGGCTTGGGCTATGGTCAGATATCAAGGGTGGGAGGAAGACAGTAGAGCAGTTTGGGAAGGCAGTGATCCACAGATTGTTAACTAAAACTCTGTCAAGTTTTTTAGCAATAGGTTCCAAGGGACGACAGTTGGACCAAGTGAAGAAAGTCCCTTGAAACCTTAGGTCAAAACAACCCATCTGATGAAGACAGTCTCGAAGTTCCAGCATTGAGGAGTTACACATGATAGTGTCCGGCTGAGAATGCTCAAGAGGATGGATAATTTCATTAAAGTCACCTCCAAGCATCCACGGCATAGTCTAGAAGGAAATTAGAATGAATATTCAAAAGTTCCACCCATAGATCAGCTCTAGCAGCACTTTGATTTGCAGCATAAATAGTTGTGTAGACAAACAATGGGCAAGCTGGAACCTTGACTTCACAAGTTAGCGATTGAGAAGATTGATGAAGAACCTTGATCTGAACCGGGTCTTTCCAAATGAATACTATGCGGCCATCCGGATCATATTGGTGATTAGAGATGAAGTGCCAATCCTTACAAAGTTTATGCATCAAGTGGTTCAAGTTATGATCTTTGATGTGAGTTTCTAGAAGAGATCCAAAAATAGGTTGGTGGCTAGCCAACCATCCACAAAAAGGCTTATGCTTGTCCGGTTCATTAAGTCCACGGACATTCCAAAAAAAGGTTTTATATTCATTAAGATTGGGTTGGAAACTCCTCAGAATGAAGAGCTCCCTCAAAAGAAAAAGAAAGATTAGTGTCTGAGGCAAAAGAGGATTTAAGGGGAGGGTCAAAAAGAGAGTTGGAAGGCAAAAGAGGTAAAGCATAGGTAGGAGAGTTTGAAGGTAAGGTTGGGCTAGAACGAGATCTCTTAAGATATTTCTTTTTGTGAATTTCAGGGGGCATTTTGGTGGCGTTCTCCTCCGGTGAACAAGGAGAAACCAGAGGAACAGAAGGAATGGGGATTAAAGAAAGAGCAGAAGACTTGAGTTGAGAGGAAGAGGAGGAAGGTTTATTAAAATAGCTAGGGAGTGACCGGGTTGGAGTGGAGGATGACATTTGATGGTTTGGATAAGAAGTGTCAGAGTTGGGCGAGGGTAAAGTTAAGGTACGAGACAAAGTAAGGTCTGGATTTATAGGCAGGGGAAGAGAAGCAGCAACTTCCAAAGATCCCAAAGATCCCACCAAATGCTGAGCAGTCACAGTTTCAGAAACAGACATGGATACAGTGACAAGATCTTTTACAATGACATGATCTTGTACCGTGTCCAAATCAGTTCCCGCAACAGGCAGAGGAGCATCTACAACAATTGGTATAGAGCTCTCTAGAGTAGAGTCCTTAGCCGAAGGAGCAACCTCAGACAAGTTTTTCTTAACAAACACATGCTTTCCCTTGATATTTGCAGCCTTTTTTACGCCAACATTAGCCACAGCATCTGACTTTTGTTTTGTTTGTGGCGCATGGGCAGGGAGGAGCAGACAGTTGCGCAAAACATGCCCAAGCTCTTTACAAAAGGAGCAAGTCGGCGGAACCCATGGATAATCAACTTCAACCTCGATAACTTGGCCATTCGTTCTTTGAAACTCCACAACTCTCGGAAGTTCTTGAGATAGCTCAACCTCCACCTTAATATGAGCGAGGGTAAGACTTACCATATTTAAGGTAAATTCATCTGTTTCTTTCGGGTGGCCTACCAAACCTCCAATGAGACTCAAACCTTTCCGATGTCGTAAATCCAATGGTATGCCTCTAAAGTGTCCCCACAGTTGGATAGTAGAAGCAGTAGGAGATGTAGTATTAGGATTAGAGCACCATTTAGTAGCGTGGAACATAGAATCTCCAACATACCAAACACCCTTTTCCAAGATTTTCTGTCGTATGTAGTCATTAGGGACTCTCACCTCTTGATAGAGGATTATTGTGAATCTCAATCCTCGTACGTTTTTCCCACATATGATTCAGCACACTCTGAATTTGGCTGAACGGGGGAGGGCGACCATTAAAGAAACAAACAATGAAATCTTTATGTATCTCGGCACCTTCCTCAAATACCTCATCTGGAATTGTGATGCGAGGCCTACCAGTTTCCGAGATAGTCGGCTTCACTAACAGTTCCAAACTTTTATCAGTTGAAGCACGCAACTATTCTACAAATGTTTGAGGCTTTGTTGAATGAGCAGGTTGATTATTCTGACTCACATTACTTCTTTTTGCAGGGCCAGCAGCTGGATTCCGAGGCAAGAAAGAGGCAGTGATTGGAGGATCCAGCAAGTACGGGGATGAGCTATTATCAGGGTTAGAGGTGGGCACGGTGGTGGGAGTAGTTAAGCTTGGGGGACCATTTAGGATAGGACAAGAAGATGGTACGACATTGGGTAATGGTTGGTTACAAGTAGAAGAAGCTTTGTTGGATATTAGGGGTGAGGTCTTAGTAGTTTCAAGGATCTTGAGGTTCTTGTGAACAGTGTTTGCAGATCTAGGGATTTGAACAGTGGATTTTTCACAATGTAGATATGTTGATATAGCCTCTGTCATGGAGACATCGGCAGTAAGAGAAGCTGACTTGGAAGGAGAGGAAGCAGAGAGAGCTACCTGCAACAAGCCAACAGTAACAGACGGGGATGAAGGAGGGTTAGAGAAGGAGGGAGAGGAAAGAGGAGGGAAATGGGCTAAGGACAGGGGAGAGGATGGGTCAGGAGGGTCAGGGGGTTGAGGAGGAGGTAGGATGGGCTTGACTCCGGCAGAGACGAGCTGAGGATTCAGGGCGGCAGCAGGAGAGAACCAGCGGTTCTGCTTCATAGAAAATGGATAAAGAAACTTCTTAGTGACCTGTTGATTTTTTAACAACTTAAAAAAAGACACCAAACAATGATGTCTTCCATTTAGATCTAAACCGAGAAAAGTGGGAAATGACTTCTTTTGTATAGATCTAAAACTTTTACGGAAACCATGTACTTGATCTAGACTCACCAAGAAGTTTGATAAACCCTAAATGTAATAATTACTTCTTAAATATCATCATATTATATAGAAAACTTATAAGAAACATTAAACTCATTTAACATAGTTACAAACTAACAATATATGTAAATTTAACATTATGAATGAAAAATTTCCTAAACTCTCAATTTAACCCAACATATATAAACATGATATCCAACCTCATATGTTAGACATATATCAAACTCTTGTTTTCCTTGTAATCTGCACAACCAATATATAACTCGATTTTTAGACTCTTTTATAGTTAATTATACTCTACAAGAAAACTCTGATCAACTCTTTGTATCATTTTTTTCCAAAATGTTTAATTTAAATTTCAACTTAAATACGTCTCAGACTTATCTGAGAAGTCTGATTAACCCCAAAACTCAGATTTCACCGGGAAGTCTGAGAAACCCTAAATATAATATTTATCACATATAAGTGAAAATATTTACACAAAACATCGAGGAAAATCAAATTCATAAAATATATGCACCTTGTAACACATATATGCAAATTTAAAATTTAAAATGTAAATTTGGTAAACCGTAAATCTAATCTTAAAGTTAAATATAAATGTTTCATTACAAAGCATGTTTTAAGGTTTAGAACCTACTCTACCTTACATGTTTTTAATTTTATTCATTTATTTATATACTTCACAATCGTAAATTTACTAATTTAATTTGCTTCAAACTTCTTTGAGAAGTCTAAAGTTTTGGGGGTATGATATAATTTAGCTAACATTGTTTAACATTTGCGCTGTGTCAGACTTCTGCAAGAAGTCTTATACAGAATAAATTAGTAAATTTATAATTTAAAATTATAAAAAAATATTTGTTAAAAATTTTATATACAGAAATTAAATATAGAAAATTTTGTAGTATATAAAGGGGTTAACTGTAATTTTGCTACCCGAAATGGTAGTTCTGCATTTCTTTCAAATTGAGAGATTAGTTTCACCGAGTGAAACCTTTTTATCTTTATATTAACAAAGTTGTATATTTAGGAATCTAGTTACACTTTTGTATCTTTTAATGTTTTGTGAGTTAAAAAGATCATCTTACCCCTACTGACGAAAAGGAACCAATGGATGGATGGCGGCCCTTATGCTATGCATCCTCATATCCTTTTGTATTTTGTAATTTATTTTTATCCACCGATGAACAGTACCTGCAGATGAACGATAGATTTATGGGTTAGCTTCTCTTGTACGACTTAAACATGTGGACTAGATTTAATGTAAAGTGTAGACACACAATGAATATAACATGTTAAATGCTTCCGATGGATAGCAGGTGGCCAACGGTCCACATTATCAAGAATCCGTGTACAAAGAACATATGAACAAGAGACTAAGTGTTTACATAGACAACTATTGACGGATAACGTACCTGGTAAACACAGTTTTAAGAGATCTTGTGGACATTATCGACTATTCGTGGATATTACCACGATCTTATCACGTGCTATACACTTCCGATGGACAGAAGGTGACCAAGATTTCACATGATCGAGAAAACGTACCAAGTAAACACAATTTTAAGAGCTCAGTGGACAATATCGACTATTTGTGGACACTACCATGATCATATCACATGCTAGACGCTTTGATGGACAGAAGGTGGCAAGAGTTCACAAGATCGTGAATCCGTGGACATACAGTACATCGGGCCTCGCCATCCACCCAAAAGAAACGTTCGCGTGGCCACCTACTATCCATTGGAAGCGCCTCACACGTGATATAATCGTGATAGTGTCCACAAATAGCCAATAAGGTGGAAACCTAGTCTAGATTATATGTGAAAAAGTAACCTAGTTTAGATTACATACAATTGGATTTAAAAAGAAAAAAACGCAAAAACATTGGAAAAGGTAAACTTCTGTATGTGTTATGTCTTTTTCTCTGAGTAGGATATACGTTTTTCAAAATAATGCTTTTTTACAACAGACAAATATTTCAGTTTTGCTAAAAAAATCGAAACAAAGATAAATCTAGTTCATATGAGCTTTATTAAGAAAAGTTAAGAATAATAGAAGATGTAAATTAAGATACTCTTTTTCGGTCGAAAGGGATACTTCGTTAGCTTATAAAATTACAGAGGATTACAATCAAACGGGAACAGACTCCCCACCTTTAGGCAACAATAATGCCCGGTTGCCAAAAAAAAAGAAAAAGGCAACAATAATGCCACATATATACCTCCTAAATCCTAATAGGCATGCAAACTTTCCAATGCCTGCATAGACCCCAAAAAATACATATTTCTACTGCAAACAGCTCTAAAAACGAGCGAAAAAGGAGTTTAAAACCGAGCATCAAAAAGAGGTTACAATTCTTTCATCTTCAAATAAAAAGGACAACCAACGACGTCCACCAGAGGCCACATAAGACTGTCCAAGACCAGCAGAGGTTGCACTTTAAGCAATGAAAGTAGCACTTCTATTGGAGTCAAGATTAGCACTTTCCTTAAAAGGCTTATTCATGAGTTTAGGTCGGTCCGAAATGGAAAGACGGTTCAGGGCCCAAGTCGGTAAAACATAGGTTAAACCCGACTCGGTTCAACTGGCTTACATTTGGGTTTAGGAGATACGAGTCAAAAGCAGGACAAAGGCGGCGCATAGCAACATCAAGATATGGAAATACTCCATATCTTAATAATCCGAGATATTAGGAAACATTCGTGTTTATCTCAATTTTCCTTATTTGAAACCGACATTGTAACCCTATATAAAAGGACCTCGTCATTCAATAACAGACACGCTTTTCTTAATATTTTAGCCTGAGAGACTTAAGCAAATCGACTTTGACCTAATCTCTCTCCGGCGACTTTGACTTCTTTTTACCGCATAATTCCCTCTCGGAAACCTAAAGCAAAACCCTAATTTCCATAACCTCACCGTGTTCTTAAATCCTTCTTTTAGAATCCCTAATTTACAAACCCTAAAATTCTTGCTATCTTTGGATACGCAGAATTGAGATCTTACAATTGGCGCCGACTGTGTGGATTTCTAAGAGAAATTTCTGAACGAGATGCCTGGAAACAATAACGAAATCGATCCGGAAAACCCAAGGGTTGACCTAAGTCATCACGAAGGAAGTGATCACGACCTAAGTGATCACGAAGACGACAACATGGCACTTGACGGCAAACAGCCGCGGGACGCGGCTAAATCAAAGAAGTCTCGAGACGACGATAAACGTATCCCGTCACTCAACGAAACGTCAGAACAAGTCGAACGAGACGAAGTTCTGGCTACCTTAATGGCCAAAATCGATTCACAGAACGATTTAATCAAAACGTTTTCGGAAAGAATTGATTTGTTGCAGACGGAACAAGCTCGGATCCGTTCAGACCAACAATCAAGGAAATCCAAGCGAGAAGTGCCCCCAAAGGTGAAAGATAAAGTCGCCAGACGACTTATCTTCGATACATCTGAAGAAAACCATCAAGAGATGAGCCGAGGAAGCGAGTCCAGAAGCAACTCACGCAGAGAACGCGATGAGGAGGATACCCGCGAACGGAGCTCACATCGAAAGAGGGACTCAGAGGAACCCAACCGAAGTTCACAACGGGAGCGAGACGACCGGTACGAAGAAGGGTACTCACGCGATAGAGATGAGCGCGCTGATCACGAAACGCGGAACGGACGAGGTTTGCATCATCGGTGGAATTCGCGATATGAGAACGACTCGCGTCGGGATAACCATCGCCACGAGCAAGGTACGTCCCACGAGGAAGCTCATAGACCGTCTATCCACGGATCAAGCCGTAATCGAGTTGAGAAACAGCTGACCGAGCTCAGAGATACCCTGAAGGAATTAAAGGGCGAAGTACACAACGTTAAAGGATCCGCTCCCGAGATAGACCGGATCATCGAAGAAACTCAAAGGACGCCTTTTACGTCGCGCATTACCGATACATACATACGCCAGAAAGAAAAGCTCAGACTGCCGATGTATAACGGGACGAAAGACTCCGCTACGCACTTAACAACCTTCAAGATCATGGCAGCTAAAGCACGGTTTTCGTCATCTAGAGAACGCGACATCGGTTTTTGTCAATTATTTGCCGAAACCCTGGAAGGAGATGCACTGACCTGGTTCTCTCGTGATAGATTCCCGGATAGGATAGACTCTTTGATGGATCGAATGATAAACTGATCACGGATCAGTGGTGGATCGAAGGAGACCGTCAAAGGTTGCGGATGGCCTTTGGTATTCCCCAACTTCAAAGAGGATCGAAGAAGTAACCCTTAACAACGAACTCTAAGAAGGTTTGTTGCTTTGGAAGTAACCCTTGCCAAAGAAACGAAAATGTTCAACCAAGAACAAAGAGATGAACTCTCAAAATAAGAAGAAAAATCGATATATTAAAATGAAGTAAAAGGTTTGGTACATATAGGACTCTAGAAGTCAAAGAGACTAGTCAAATAAACTAGTCAAATAAACTACTTAGGAAATGTGAAAACAATAACTAAGAAGACTTGACCAAAGACCAAACATTAAAACTATGTAGAATGACTCTTAAACTACTTTGGCCATTGAATTTGTCTCATGAACTTCCTGGTTGAATCTGATTTGTTGGGCCACGAAATATAACTCCTCTTGGGCTTAGGAAGGTATCCTGGATGCCAAACATAGGCCTGCAAGCTTCTAATCCATGTGGGCCTAGCAATCTTCAAGTAATGGACCAAGTTGACACATTTTGGAAAACGAGATGTATCTTTCTGATCCGTTGGACCTTTCCTCTGATACTGGGCTTGTTGGAAAGCTAAGAGATCCAGGAAGAAGCTCCAATTGGTCTCAGGTCCAAATTGTACCTGAGTTGGGCTGGGTGACTCAATCTTTGGCTCAGTCGCGGAATAGAACCTCAAGCAGAACCATCAGTTTGTAAAATTCATATCTTTTCCATCTGGACCGATATTGAGGTGATTCCAATTCTAACAGCCTCTCTGATGAATCAAGAATTCAGGAAAATTAGTTTCATGGCTTAACTCCTTCTGGTTCGTTCTGAAATCTCCTTTGAATGCTCGCATGTCCAAATCGCGTAAGCTTGAAATGGTCTGAGTTGAAAGTTGCATAACTTCTTCACCATAACTCTGATTTGAGTGATTCTTCTTGGAGATATTCTGAAAATGATCTGAGCATATTCTCCAAGTAGTTTCATGTATTGAATCGCCGTGGTTGAGAAGGTATGAATCAAACAGTGACCATGTTTCTGAACTTGATTCAACAATCTGAATTGTCGGACCGTCCTTAGCTTTGTTCGGCTTATCGATCATGGGAAGCTTGTCCAGATTGTTCAGCTCGTCCTTCACCAGCTCGTCTCGACTCCCTCGACCATCCTCCGAGCTATCCGTGGATTCCTGGTCCGATAGATGACCCCGGAATCTATCATTCCCCTCCTCTTGAAAAGGATTTGACCTCAAATCTTGTTCCCCTACATCAAAAGGAAATGAATTAAGTACACAGAAAAAGATCAAGGAAACAAACAAGTAAGTAATGACAATGAAAGAGCTTGAACTGAAACTTCCTTTGGCGTTTGAAGTGTCCTTTCTTAAGTACTTCTGGTCCCAATCTTCAGACTGAAAAGTCAGTTGATTGTTCTCCTTGCTTTCTACCTTTTGAGATCGATCCTGGCTCAAGACTCTCTTTGGTGTATGATCAACTCCCTTGGAAAGAACTCGGCTCATCTTTGTTCTTGAAACAAACTTCTCGACCTGTTTATCCTGTACTTTCAAAACATCTAAAGAAAACACATCAAATGTGCAAGAGAAGTAATCAAACGGTTTCTCCATTTTCAGAAAACCAAGAACAGGGTCCAAGTTTCTAAGAAACCCTTTCAAAGCTTTGTTAACAACAATAGCAAGTTTGAAACACCAAATATGAAAAATCTCTTAACCGTTCTTAACACCAGAAAATTAACTGTTTTGAACACAAGCAAAGCTCTTCTTGAAAATGAATTGATCTTTGCAAACTTCAGAAAACTCTTATCAAGATCAAGATCATTCAAATTCGTTTTGCAAAGTTTTAGGAATGAGTTTGAGTCCCACAAAATGTTTTCAAAGCATAGTTCCAACTTAGAGAAAGCCTTAACAATTGCAAATTCTTCTTTAGTTCCCAATGACTCAAATGCTTTCTTTTTCAAAGAAACTTTCAAAGAACCTTCAAACTCACAAAACTTATGAAACATAAAACATTTTGGCGTAAAGAAACTCTCATGTTCAAGTGTTTCAAAAAGGTGGATCATTTTATCAAAAACAAATCCAGAAACACAAAACTCTTTAGCCTTAGCCAAACCAAAACGTTTTTCTTGAGCAGAGAAAAAGAAAACCAGATAAGACTTTGTATCAAGCAATGCAGCTCTCTTACAGTGCTTTGGATTGTCATTAGGAAATGACATGAGGGCTGGTTGTGGCATAAAACTGATCGGCTGCTCCAAGACATACTTCTGTGGCAAGCTTTTTTGTGGAAGTCCTTGGCTTGCTCTTCTTTGAATCCATTCTTTGATCGAGTGTTCTCCTGGTCCATAGTCCACTTGCTTATCCATACCTTGAATCACTCTTGCCTTTAGGACAGAATCCTTGACATGCTTAACCTGCTCTTTCACATAAACTAGAAGGACCAAGTCATATGTGACAAAAGAAAGATCAAACAATTCTGTTATCTCCAAAATGTTTAAGGCAAGTCTTAAATTCATTGGATCCTCATCTAAAGCTTTGTCATAGACCAGATTAACAACATGACACAAGTTTCTCCAAAACTCCTTAGATGATCTTAGAACAGGCAAGAATGCATATGTGCTAGAAATCAGATTTAAATGCTCAAGCATAGAAACTTTCTCAATAGCCAATGACACAAAACCTTTCTTAGTTCTAAGCAAATGTTTGTCATGCCATTTTCTAAAACAAAACTCATTCATTGCACAAATGAATTCACATACTTCTTGAAGTGATCTAGGCATTAGAAAACCTTTTTCATAAAACGTGGGCAAATGTTTTAGGTGAAAAAACCTTTTATTAAAAACGTTTTCATAAAAAGTCAAGCTTGTTTCACAACCCAAAACATCACATGCTCTAGATGGTCTAAAACCAAGATTAAATTCAATCACTTCATTAAACAGAAAACTCTTTGGGTTTAAAATCACCTCATGCGCAGGTGTTTCAAAATCTGAAATCAGTTTGTCAAAAACCGAATTAGAAACACAGAATTCTTTCACATTTTGCAAACCAATTTGCTCTTCTTCTTTAGGAGTAACCAAAACAAACAAGTCAGGCTTTGCATTAATCAAACTGATTTTTTTACAAAGCTTGTTGTGGTTTTGCTCAAGGAATGAATGAATGGCCGGTTCTGGTACAAGACGGGCAGGTTGTTCCAAATCATAAACCGGTGGTGCTTCCTTTGGTTCCTCCTGTTGTGAGCCTTCATCTAAGACCTGTGAACTAGAGACATTTCTACTCGGTTGCTCCGGTTCAAAACTAGTGAGTTTTTCAGAAGCTTGTTCACTTTTATTCACAAAATCATAAGAAGAAGAAGAAATAAAAGAACACTTAGCTCGATTTGGAATGTTTGGAAAGATGTCACTCTCCAATGGCTCTTGTTCATCCATGGTTGCTTCAGAACACGAGCTGGTGGTGTTGCTCTTCATGTGCCTTTCAAACACTTCATCAATCTTCTTTTCCAGAACATCAAAACGTTTTTCTCTTTTCAACCGGTTTTGGTGTAAGCTAGCTTGAAGACTCTTTGGCTCCTCACGGTTGTAGTCATGATCTGCTCTTTCTCTGGCCGGTCGGGATTGTTCTCTACTGCTCCTATTAGGCTTCTCACGTGGTCTCCTTGGTTGTGCCTTTTCCTGCACAAAATCAGACTTGAGAAAACCAAACTTATTAGAATTTGATCGCATTTTTCTCAAGGAGAGTCTAGATGCTGAATAGGAATCTCCTTCATGATTCTGGATATTTCTCCTTGCGGCATGTCTAGGCTGTCCTTGTTGATCCTCCTGAATCCTGTCAAGCCGGACATTGATCTCCTCTAGACCTGCATTCAACATTCTCATCATTTGATCATTAAGAGCTCTCATTTGAGCGCTAGTCAATACGTTCCTAGGATTTTCATTCCTTTCTTTTTCACTACTCGCCATGGCTTCCTGAAAACACTTAAACAAACAGATTAAGAGAAATCACTCTCACTCTTAAGTGTTTAAAATCGCCCACTCAAGTATTTGGTTGGTCACTCCGAGTAATCTCTCAATGTTCTCGACAAACAATCTCAAGCCAATTCCACAAGTACTCCAAGCAACAAGGGGGAAAAGAAGAAGAAGATAGGAAGTTGAAAGATTTTTGGTGGGATTTGCCTTAACCAATTCAAGACTGGATTTCTCCTCAGCCAGCTGGATTTCTCCTCAGCCTTAAGACTTAAGAACGCTTTTTTTTTTTTTTTGTAAAATCGTTCAAACTCTTTTTTTTTTTTAAGATAGATGAAACGAATTGGCCCAAATCCCAAATACTAGATAAAATGATAAGAAGTTTTTAAGAAATGGTGTAGATGAAATGAGAAGATGAAAAGATAGAAGATACCAACAAAGAGTGGCTCTGATACCACTTGATAGATTCCCGGATAGGATAGACTCTTTGATGGATCGAATGATAAACTGATCACGGATCAGTGGTGGATCGAAGGAGACCGTCAAAGGTTGCGGATGGCCTTTGGTATTCCCCAACTTCAAAGAGGATCGAAGAAGTAACCCTTAACAACGAACTCTAAGAAGGTTTGTTGCTTTGGAAGTAACCCTTGCCAAAGAAACGAAAATGTTCAACCAAGAACAAAGAGATGAACTCTCAAAATAAGAAGAAAAATCGATATATTAAAATGAAGTAAAAGGTTTGGTACATATAGGACTCTAGAAGTCAAAGAGACTAGTCAAATAAACTAGTCAAATAAACTACTTAGGAAATGTGAAAACAATAACTAAGAAGACTTGACCAAAGACCAAACATTAAAACTATGTAGAATGACTCTTAAACTACTTTGGCCATTGAATTTGTCTCATGAACTTCCTGGTTGAATCTGACTTGTTGGGCCACGAAATATAACTCCTCTTGGGCTTAGGAAAGTATCCTGGATGCCAAACATAGGCCTGCAAGCTTCTAATCCATGTGGGCCTAGCAATCTTCAAGTAATGGACCAAGTTGACACATTTAGGAAAACGAGATGTATCTTTCTGATCCGTTGGACTTTTCCTCTGATACTGGGCTTGTTGGAAAGCTAAGAGATCCAGGAAGAATCTCCAATTGGTCTCAGGTCCAAATTGTACCTGAGTTGGGCTGGGTGACTCAATCTTTGGCTCAGTCGCGGAATAGAACCTCAAGCAGAACCATCAGTTTGTAAAATTCATATCTTTTCCATCTGGACCGATATTGAGGTGATTCCAATTCTAACAGCCTCTCTGATGAATCAAGAATTCAGGACAATTAGTTGCATGGCTTAACTCCTTCTGGTTCGTTCTGAAATCTCCTTTGAATGCTCGCATGTCCAAATCGCATAAGCTTGAAATGGTCTGAGTTGAAAGTTGCATAACTTCTTCACCATAACTCTGATTTGAGTGATTCTTCTTGGAGATATTCTGAAAATGATCTGAGCATATTCTCCAAGTAGTTTCATGTATTGAATCGCCGTGGTTGAGAAGGTATGAATCAAACAGTGACCATGTGTCTGAACTTGATTCAACAATCTGAATTGTCGGACCGTCCTTAGCTTTGTTCGGCTTATCGATCATGGGAAGCTTGTCCAGATTGTTCAGCTCATCCTTCACCAGCTCGTCTCGACTACCTCGACCATCCTCCGAGCTATCCGTGGATTCCTGGCCCGATAGATGACCCCGGAATCTATCATCTCGGCTACCACCTAAGTCGATCAACTACTTCTCAGACCTAATGAGAGCATTTGTAAGACATCATTTCGCTTACGTGAACAAGGACACATCGCTAAACGCACTAATGTCCATGTCGCAAGAAAAGAAGAAAACGTTACGAACCTTCATAGACCGATTCAAAGCGACTATGACACGAGCGGAAGCTCCAGATAAGTTCACCATCGCGGCTCTGACAGACGCTGTCTGGCACGAGTCGCCGTTCTATCAGGATCTGGTCGTCAATCCACCTTTGACCATCGAGGACGCCCTCCACCGAGCAAATAAATTCGTGGAACTTGAAGAAAAGAAGGTAGCCCTAGCAAGAAAATTCGGTACGACTAAGCAGGCCGATAAAAAGGAAGACAGAGAACCCAGGCAGCATTACGACAAAGGTGCTAAGGCAACGATGGTCGTCGGTGACACCAACAACAAACCACGTTCCTCCAAACCTTGGAACAAACAAAGCAAAGAGGAAAAGGAAACGAAACAGCAAGCGGCTCCCGCTAAGGAAGAAAAATATTGCGAGTATCACAAGGCTACCTCGCACGACACGGCTGAATGTCGGAACCTCAAAAACGCACTGTACGCCCGACTCTCCAATGAAGAAATCAAGGCGGCAATTGGCAGATTGAGGGAAGAATCCGGGCAACGAGAAGAACAAAAGGTTGATGGGCAAGCACCCAAGCAAGGCAAGCAACAGCGGCGTATCAAGAGTATAGCCTTAAAACGTAACCGCGAGGAGGAAGAAGAAGATGGAGATGAAGAGGAAACTCCCAAAGCCGTCCGGAGAATCAACATGATTATGGGCGGTTTAATCTCCGTAAACGATTCAGTACGGTCAATCAAGTTGTATGAGCGCCTTGCATTAGCCGCACAAAATGCACCTCAACCGATCCTATCAGATGATCCCCCTGTCGTTTTCACTGACCAGGATCTCTATGGAACCCATTACCCTCACAACGATCCACTCGTAGTTGAGCTACTAATCGGGAGCTGCCAGGTGTCTCAGATATTAGTCGACACTAGAAGTTCAATAGACCTGATTTTCCTGGACACACTCAAAAAGATGGAGATCAAGGAAGAGGATATCAAGCAGAAAGCAAAACCGCTCACCGGTTTTACAAGCGAAACGACATATACGACTGGAACAATCAAGCTGCCGATTTACGCAGGAGGAGTTAATAAAATGGTGAAGTTTCATGTCATCGAGAAACCAACCATTTATAATGTTATTCTCGGCACCCCATGGTTATACAGCATGAAGGCGGTGTCCTCGACGTATCACCAATGTCTAAAGTTCCCAATGCCTAAGGGAATCCAAACGGTTAAAGGATGCCAGAGAGCAAGCCGGTCATGTTTCGCTAGAGAACATAAGATAAGAGTACCCTCATGCATGATCAATGCAGAGAAAGGAAGAAAATGTCCCGAGAAGGAACTTATCCAGCAAGTCGTCCTCGACGATTCAGACGCGAGCAAATGTGTGGGAATCGGCGCAGAACTACCCGAAGATATCAAAAAGGAGTTGATCACCTTCTTACAGCAAAATGTGGTGACCTTCGCATGGCCAGTCAAAGATATGAAGGGTATCAACCCGACAATCACGACTCATGAGCTCAATTTTGACCCGACTTATAAGCCGATTAAACAAAAGACGCGTAAGCTCGGTCCCGAAAGGGCTAAAGCGGTCAACGACGAAGTAGAGAAGTTACTCGATGCCGGTTCAATTCAAGAGGTGAAGTATCCTGATTGGCTTGCTAACCCGGTCGTCGTCAAGAAGAAGAATGGGAAGTGAAGAGTATGTGTCGACTTCACAGATCTCAACAAAGCCTGCCCGCAGGATAGCTTCCCACTGCCGCATATCGATCGACTTGTTGAAGCAACAGGTGGGAACGAGTTACTATCATTCATGGATGCATTTTCAGGATACAATCAGATATTCATGAACCCGGACGATAGGGAGAAGACAGCATTCATCACTGAACGCGGTACTTACTGCTACAAGGTCATACCGTTTGGCCTCAAGAATGCCGGCGCCACATATCAACGACTGGTCAATCGAATGTTCGCAGGACAGCTTGGCACGACAATGGAAGTTTACATAGATGACATGTTGGTCAAATCTTTGGCCGCCTCTCAACATGTCGGCCATCTGAAGGAGTGTTTTAACATCCTCAATAAATATGGAATGAAGCTAAACCCGGCCAAATGTACTTTTGGGGTAACATCAGGCGAGTTCCTTGGATATGTGGTAACCCAAAGAGGGATAGAAGCCAATCCAAAACAGATCTCAGCCATAATCGACTTGCCGTCTCCCAGAAATACACAAGAGGTCCAGAGTCTCATCGGCCGCATAGCCGCCCTGAACAGATTCATATCTCGTTCGACGGATAAATGCCTGCCCTTTTACGAGCTCCTCCGAGGAAATAAAAGATTTATATGGGATGACAAGTGTAAGGAGGCATTCATTCAGCTCAAGGACTATTTGTCGAACCCACCAATATTATCGAAACCCGAAAACGGCGAGACATTATTCCTGTATATCGCGGTATCAACAACTGCAGTCAGTGGTGTACTAGTTCGAGAAGACCGAGGAGAGCAGAAGCCGATCTTTTACATAAGTAAAACGATGAACGGAGCTGAGAACAAATACCCCGAGATGGAGTAACTGGCTCTCGCAGTTGTTATTTCGGCGAGGAAGTTACGACCTTACTTTCAATCACACTCAATCGCTGTGCTGAGCAGCCAACCTCTTCGGACAATCTTACATAGCCCAGGACAATCCGGCCGCCTAGCAAAATGGGCAGTGGAACTGAGCGAGTACGACATCGAATACAGAAACAGGACGACCGCCAAATCGCAGGTAATAGCCGACTTCCTTGTAGAGTTATCGCCTGAACTAGATGTAGATACTCAGGTGGAAGATAAAAACTGGAAGCTATTTGTCGATGGTGCTTCATCAAAGAAAGGAGCCGGGGTAGGAGTACGTCTCATATCACCAGCCGGAGAAATAGTGGAGCAATCATTCAAGCTGGGTTTCACCGCATCCAACAATACAGCCGAGTATGAGGCCCTGCTAGACGGTCTTAGACTAGCCAAAGAAATCAAAGTACGACACCTCTTGGCCCATTGCGACTCCATGCTTGTCGCGAATCAGATCAATGGAGATTATGAAGCTAAAAACGAGCGAATGGAGGCCTATCGAAAGGTGGCATTAGAACTTACTAGCTCCTTCGAGTTCTTTGATATCGTCCAGATACCGAGGAATGAAAATACCCCAGCAGATGCACTCGCATCTCTGGCATCGAATCCCGATCTCTGCCGACGAATCCCAGTGGAGACAATTCACGAGCCAAGCATCCTGCCTCCCGAAAGCAGCCACAAAGAAGCTGATGATGTCGCTCTCCCAATCCAACAGAACGGCGAAGACGACATGTGTCCTGCTACTCAAGCAAAAAAACACCGACCTCATTGCACTCTTAACAGACGACAACGAGGATTGGCGACAGGAGATAAGAACGTATCTGACTGAAGGAAAGCTCCCAGAAGACAAGTGGGCGGCGCGACCACTCAAAGTTATAAGTGCGCGATACACTGTACACAACGGTATCCTCTACAAATACTCTGAAGGAATTTCTAGCAGATCCTAATCCAATTAGGCAATCCTAGTATGAATTCCAAGCCTAGGATCTAAGGTTCATAGAATTGAATCTATCAGATCTCGAGATTACCTGGTGAATTTGTAGCGGAAAATGAACAAGTAGTCGAGATCACGAAGCACCTCAAACGCTGTGCCTCTACTGGTATCCACACGCACACAAACTGAACAGCAGGGATGCTAGTGCCTATTGAGATCAAATATCTTGAGAGGTTTCTATTCTAGTTCTGGTGGCTGTAAATTAGGTTAAGTTCGAGTTTAGGTCGACCATATATCTTATATATGTCGACTTAAACCACAACGGAATTAACCAACGATTAAACTGAATTAATCTGGTAATCCGCGAGTTGTGTCGACCGACACACTCTTTGTGTCGATCGACACTGCCCCAGAATATTGATATCGAATGCATATCAAATATGCATTCACTAGATCATTACATTAATGATCAACCTCGTCTTTAACGTCCATTTTGCTTAGGTGTGTGACCCTGTAGGATCATATAACACTAGCAATGAGTTCTCAACTCATTGATCATAAGTGGCTTCTAGCAAAGCGTTATGACTACCTAGTGTTATGTGATTGTCTCATCTCGACAATACGACTTCCACTTAGAGTAAGTACAATAGATTTCAGGATATTCCCAACAATCTCCCACTTGTACTGGAATCATCTATTCCTTTAATCCCTTTGTAGCTATATCTCAATCTAGCATAAGGCAAGAACCGTGTCATCCTTATTAAGCTAGATCACGTTTATCGAATCCCGATTTGTACTGATAAAACAAACGACTGACAATCACCTCGTTTGAGCGCGGCCACGCATTTCCAGTATCAAATCTTCGATAGGCCCAGAGATATTCAACTCCTGTTATATAGGAGGTACAAATCCCATCTTGTTCCATCCATGCCCCTTTCATATCTCATGATACGCCTAATCAGTGTCGTTATAATCACCAGTTACGGTTGACGTTTGACAAAGTCAAGACGGACCAATCCATATGTAAGAAATCATGATGAACTCAGGTCTAAGGACTATACTCTATAGTCGTAATGAGAAGCTCTTATGACACTCATATAACATCTTGTAGAGTTCTTATTAACGGGTCATGTCCGATCATGTGTTTTCATTATCTATGTGATTGACTTTAATACTCTTATTAATGACTCCATGAAACATAGTCATCAGTCACCTCACATACTAGTCTCACGTGGTTGTTGATGTCCCACTTTAACAACCTCGACCAGGGACCATTATAATTTATGTCATTTATTGCTTATAGGGTTTCATGACCAAGTCACATACTTGATGACCTATAAAACGTCATAAATTACTTTGGGACTATTATTTAATATCACAATTAAATAATGCTGAAACAAATTTCATTAAAATAACATAACTATTATGTTTTGTGAACATCATGACATAACTAAAACAAATATAACTCCCACTGAAATCAAGATCACATCTTAAGAAATCTAATGCCTACAGCAGCAGTATGAAACTCATGCTTAGGCCTTGGGAGAGGCTTGGTCAGTGGATCAGCAACATTCTCATCCGTCGGGACTCTGCTGATCTTCACATCTCCTCTAATAATATCACGGATAAGGTGATATCTCCTTTCTATGTGTTTGGACTTCTGGTGTGATCTAGGTTCCTTTGCCTGCGCATTGGCTCTATTGTTGTCACAATACAAAGCCACTGGTTCAGAAATACTAGGAACCACACCAAGTTCAGTGACGAACTTCTTGATCCAAACAGCCTCCTTTGCCGCTTCAGAAGCAGTGAGGTACTCAGCTTCAGTCGTGGAATCTGCTACAGTGTCCTGCTTGGAACTCTTCCAGCTGACTGCACCGCCATTCAGGCAAAAGATGTAACCAGATTGCGATCGGAAATCATCTTTGTCCGTCTGAAAACTTGCGTCTGTGTAACCACTTACTACCAGCTCATCACTTTCTCCGTACACCAAGAATTTATCCTTAGTATTTCTCAAATACTTCAGAATATTCTTGACGGCTGTCCAGTGACTTTCACCTGGATCAGATTGGTATCTACTCGTCATGCTTAAAGCACAAGCAACATCTGGACGAGTACAGAGCATGGCATACATGATGGATCCCAATGCCGAGGCATAAGGAATCCGACTCATGCATTCTCGCTCAGCAGGTGTCTCAGGACACTGCTTCTTGCTGAGACTTATGCCATAAGACATTGGTATGAAGCCCTTCTTGGAATCATGCATTCTGAACCTGTGTAAGACTTTATCGATATAAGTATCTTGACACAGTCCAATTAACTTGTTTAATCTATCTCTATAGATTCTTATTCCAATAATATACACGGCTTCTCCCATGTCTTTTATTGAAAAACAACTTCCGAGCCAAGCCTTAACAGACTGTAACAACGGAAGGTCGTTTCCGAGAAGAAGTATGTCATCTACATACAACACGAGAAATGCAACTGCGCTCCCACTAGTCTTCTTGTAAACACATGGTTCCTTTTCGTTCCTGACGAAATCAAACTTTTTGACTGCTTCATCAAAACGAAGATTCCAACTCCGAGATGCTTGCTTCAATCCATAAATGGATCGATGAAGCTTGCATACTTTCCTAGCAGCATTAGGATCGATGAAACCTTCGGGCTGTGTCATGTACACATCCTCTTCCAGAATTCCATTAAGGAAAGCTGTTTTCACATCCATCTGCCAGATCTCATAATCATAATGAGCGGCTGTTGCTAGGAGAATCTGAATGGATTTAAGCATAGCGACAGGGGAATAGGTTTCTTCATAGTCAATACCATGAATTTGTTTGAAACCTTTTGCCACCAGCCTTGCTTTATATATCTGAATATTTCCATCCACATCAATTTTCTTCTTGAAAATCCATTTACACTCAATTGGTCTTGCACCATCGGGTAAATCAACCAAAGTCCATACTTGGTTCTGTGACATGGATCTCATTTCGGATTCAGCGGCTTCTAGCCACTTTTCGGAGTCAGGGCTCATCATTGCTTCTTCAAAATTCGCGGGCTCGTCACTGTCAATGATCAATAAATCATGACAATTGGTTACGAGAAATCCATATCTCTCGGGTTCGTGACGGATCCTTTCGGATCTGTGAATTTCAGGCTCCACAGGTGTGGTTTCTACAACTCTTTGTAGATCCAACTGTTGCTCTTCCTCAACGGGTTGAGCATTTTCCTGCGGTTCTCGAACTTCTTCGAGTTGTACTTTACTCCCACTGTTTCTCTTGGAAAGAAACTCTCTCTCAAGAAAGACGCAGTTCCGAGCAACAAACACTTTGTTCTCGGATTGGTTGTAAAAGTAGTATGCCTTGGTTTCCTTAGGATAACCAACGAAGTAGCATTTATCAGATTTGGGTTCGAGCTTATCTGTAATTAATCGCTTAACATAAGCTTCACAACCCCAAATCTTCAGGAAAGACAAACTCGGAACATTTCCAGTCCACATCTCATGTGGTGTCTTTGCAACTGATTTTGACGGAACCCTATTAAGTGTAAACGCAGAGGTTTCTTGAGCGTATCCCCAAAAGGATAATGGAAGATTTGAGAGACTCATCATTGATCGAACCATATCTAATAAAGTTTGATTCCTCCTCTCGGACACCCCATTCCATTGTGGTGTTCCAGGAGGAGTGAGTTGCGAAACAATTCCACAATCTCTCAAATGATCACTGAATTCTTGGCTTAAGTATTCTCCTCCACGATCTGATCGAAGAGCCTTAATACTTTTTCCAAGTTGATTATGTACTTCATTTTGGAATTCTTTGAACCTTTCAAAGGATTCCGACTTGTGTCTCATTAAATAGACATAGCCATACCTGCTGAAATCATCAGTGAAGGTAATGAAGTATCGAAAATTTCCTCTGGCACTTGTACTCATTGGGCCGCACACATCAGTATGTATAAGGCCCAATAGGTCACCGGCCCTTTCATTTCGTTTGTTGAAAGGGGCCTTGGTCATTTTGCCCAGTAAACAAGATTCACATTTCTCACATGATTCATAATCAAATGAGCCCAGAAGCCCATCACTATGGAGCTTTTGGATCCGTTTCTCGTTTATGTGGCCCAAACGACAATGCCAAAGAAAAGTCTGATTCGTGTCATTTGATTTGAATCTCTTGGTGTTAATGTTATAGATTGATGTGCTTTGGTTTAAAACATAAATCCCATTCTCTAATGGGCTGCTACCATAAAATATATCATTGTAATAAAAAAAAAACAACATTTATTCTTAATTGAAAACTGATATCCTTCCACATCCAAAACAGGAATAGAAATAATATTTCTGCTTATAGCAGGTACATAGTAGCAATTATTAAGCTTTAAAACCAAACCAGAAGGTAAAGACAAGTTAAATGTTCTTACGGCTAATGCAGCAACTCTTGCTCCATTCCCCACGCGTAGGTCCACTTGTCCCTTTTCCAACGTCCTACTGTTGCTTAGGCCCTGCATATTTGTACAAATATGAGCACCACAGCCGGTATCCAATTCCCAAGAAGTAGAACCAGAAGTAGTAACATTTACTTCTATAACATAAATACCTGAAGATGAAGTCTCGAAAGTCTTCTTCTTCTTCTCTTCCAAGAATTTGTTGCAGTTTCTCTTCCAATGTCCATGCTCTTTACAGTAATGGCACTTATCAGTCACAGATGGGCCAGGCTTTGGCTTAGGGGCTGGCGCAGGCGCGTCCTGGTTCTCAACCTGGACGGCCTTGCCCTTTCCCTTACCTTTTCCAAGTTTCTTAAACTTCTTACCTCCTTGTACCATAAGTACATTTGGAGTGCCCTTCTTGATATTAGGCTCAGCTGTCTTGAGCATGCCATGCAGTTCAGTCAACGTCTTCGTCAATTTGTTCATGTTATAGTTCATAACAAACTGATCATAGCTTGACGGCAGTGACTGCAGAATGATGTCAGTAGCCAACTCTTGGCTAATGGGATAATCCAGCTTCCCCAGGTTATCAATATAACCCATCATCTTAATGACATGAGGACTGACTGGACCGTCCTTTGGTAGCTTGCATTCAATGAGAGATTTAACCGTCTGGTATCTCTCAGTTCGTGCTTGCTCCTGAAACATACTTTTCAGGCTAGTGATCATCTCCACTGGCGACTCCACGTTCTCGTATTGCTTTTGCAAATCCGAGTTCATGGTAGCCAACATGAGACAATTCACATCGACCACATCATTAGAGTGCTTATCCCAAGCACTCATTTCTGCATGTGGAGCATTGGCTCTCGGTTTTTCAGGGAGAACAGTTTCCAGGACATAGTCCCTTTTCTCCTGCTTGAGAACAATTCTCAAGTTCTGATACCATTCGAGAAAATTCGATCCATTTAACTTGTCCTTCTCAAGGACGGATCGCAGGGAGAAAGAATTGTTATGAGTGTTAGTCATAGCTGAGAACAAAGAAAGGAAAAAGGTTTAGTTATGATGTTCAAGAAATGAGAAGTCTTAACAATTAAGAAAACTCGCATTATATTCAAACAATGTTTCCTCAAATGAATATAATGATCCAAGACCCATACTTCACTAAACTTGAGTGAGCCACTGGCTGTCACCCAAATTTTAGCTATCTAGGTAAGCAACAACTTTGCTAGTTATATCCAATATAACTCTTGGTTGTGGATTGACATCTTATGTCCAATCCACCTGATGTCTCTGAGCCCAAAACGATTTTGATGGCACAGTCAAGTAAACCAATCTCTTAAGTCATGCAATTGTTGATGTCTTGAATTGCAAGTCCATCAACACGATTACCTCCTGTCTTACTCATGTAATTGTGGACATCTCGCACTGCAAGTCTATCGCACAATGAAAAGAGTCTTGACAGTTGACAAGATTGGAAAGACATCAAGTATCACTTGATATTTGGTTGAGGAACGGAACCATTTAAAACGTTCAGTTTTATTATGTTTTAATTCTTCTAATTAATTGATTTATCTTGCTTTGGTTCTGTGATTTTTCAGGTTCCATAACCTAAAACATCGAATTTGATGTCGACCGACACTACTTTAGTGTCGATCGATGCGGAATAACCAAAACAATCTGCGATAACCGATCAATCCAATTGATCCGGTTTTGAGTACCGGTCAGTGTCGATCGACGCTACATTAGCATCGGTCGACATCAACCTTATCAAACCAATCGCAATTAAACCATCCTTAGTGTTTAACCATTATTAACCAAGCTCGATAACCGGTCCAATCCAATTGAACCGATTCATCAATCTCGCGAGGTTTGTGTCGACCGACACAACTCTTGTGTCGATCGACACCAGGCGAAACCTAATTTTGTTCGGGTTATCCTTCTGTGTCGACCGACACCAGATTGGTATCGATCGACACAGGGCGATAAACCCTAATCGTTTTTCAAGAAAAAAATCCCTAAAACTAGATTTTCATGAAAACGAATTTTAGGATGTTTGTATCAACTATACAGAGATCCAGATTCAACCAATCTAATCAACATGCTACAAATTCAATGGAACCCTAAGGCTCTTATACCACTAAAGGAATTTCTAGCAGATCCTAATCCAATTAGGCAATCCTAGTATGAATTCCAAGCCTAGGATCTAAGGTTCATATAATTGAATCTATCAGATCTCGAGATTACCTGGTGAATTTGCAGCGGAAAATGAACAAGTAGTCGAGATCACGAAGCACCTCAAACGATGTGCCTCTACTGGTATCCACACGCACACAAACTGAGCAGCAGGGATGCTAGTGCCTATTGAGATCAAATCTATTGAGAGGTTTCTATTCTAGTTCTGGTGGCTGTAAATTAGGCTAAGTTCGAGTTTAGGTCGACCATATATCTTATATATGTCGACTTAAACCACAACGGAATTAACCAACGATTAAACTGAATTAATCTGGTAATCCGCGAGTTGTGTCGACCGACACACTCTTTGTGTCGATCGACACTGCCCCAGAATATTGATATCGAATGCATATCAAATATGCATTCACTAGATCATTACATTAATGATCAACCTCGTCTTTAACGTCCAGTTTGCTTAGGTGTGTGACCCTGTAGGATCATATAACACTAGCAATGAGTTCTCAACTCATTGATCATAAGTGGCTTCTAGCAAAGCATTATGACTACCTAGTGTTATGTGATTGTCTCATATCGACAATACGACTTCCACTTAGAGTAAGTACAATAGATTTCAGGACATTCCCAACATACTCGGCCAACAAAATCCTTCTCTGATGCATACACGGAGACGAGATAAGTCGGGTGCTCGAAGAAACACACTCAGGAGAATGTGGCAATCATTCCGGGGGTCGGTCACTCGCTCTTAAAATTAAGCTAAATGGTCATTATTATGCAACTATGATAGCCGATTGTGAGGCTTATTCCAACAAATGTGAAAAGTGTCAGCGTCATGCGCCATTCATACATCGACCTACGGAATTGCTTACCACCTCGACTGCAGCTTATTCATTCATGAGATGGGCAATGGATATCGTTGGACCGTTACCATTATCCAATCAAAGGCGCTTCTTACTTATCATGACCGACTACTTCACAAAGTGGGTCGAAGCTAAGGCTTATGTCGCAATTCATGACGTCCAAGTTCAAAACTTCGTTTGGAAATATATCATATGCCGGTTCGGACTACCGTACAAAATCGTCACAGATAACGGGTCACAATTCACTTCGAATATGTTTGAAGGGTTCTGCAAGAAGTGGGATATACGGCTTAGTAAGTCGACACCAAGATATCCTCAAGGAAATGGACAAGCCGAAGCCACAAATAAAACTATCATTGCCGGCATCAAAAACCGACTTGAAAGCAAAAAAGGAATCTGGGCTGACGAGTTGGATGGAGTCCTTTGGTCGCATAGAACAACCCCTCGACGCGCAACAGGAGCTACCCCCTTTTCCTTAGCCTTCGGCGTAGAAGCAATGGTCCCAGCGGAAGCAAACATCTACACCCTCCGTCGATCTCTTATGCCACAGCATAGCGAGATCAATGATATATCATGGTTTTTACCGGTTTTATGCCATGATATATGTATGTTTTAGAGTCTTTTGGTGTTCTTCTAGAGTCTTTTACAGGTTTTATTAGGTACACACACGTTTGGAGTGGATTTGGAGAATATGGAGCTAAATAGAGCATTTTGGAGTTTTGACCCGAGAGTTTGTGCTCACTGTCCGAAACAGAGGAGTGTGTCAATCGACGCACATCAGCATCGATCGATGCACAGCGTGTTGGACCAGACTCGCGGCGGTTTAATGAAGAATGATGATATTGCAAAGTTGCCCAGAAGTTCCAGATATTTACACAGAAGCCTCAAGACGTGATTTAGCTATTTAATTAGGTTTTAACTTCAGTTTTTAGATACGCTATCATACTTTAGAGCAGAGAGTTTTTAGAGCTATTTGGGACTGATCTGATCCTGTACAACACCTTATTTTTGGAGAAGATTTCGAACCCCCTTTACTTGTTTAATCTCTTTTATGATATCTAATTATTCATTGATCATGTTTTCATTATCTATGTCTGAGTAGATTCATAGTTAGGTTTAGGGATTCTCAATAGGGATTTTATGACTTGCTAGATATAATTAATTCAGTTAAGGATTCATATCAATAGATGTTCTTCAAGCTAAATTGTGTTTAATGCTAGTTCTAACTTGATCACTTAGAATCTAGATCTTAGGTTGCTAGATTGACACGAAAGTGTGGTTTAGAATATGAACCATTTAGGTTGAGCAATATAATTACTCGCAAAGAAATTTGGTTTAATTAGATTGTGAACATATCGAACTTGATCATTAAAGCTTGTTTAATCTGTTAGGAATTACAAAGACATTTGGATTTCTGCAATTAGGCTTAGAGAATTCTCACAACGAAAATTGATTAATTATATATATGTGTTTTGAGTTCTAGAACTGTGTTTAATTAGATCATGACTGAATGATTTGTCTGCTTGTCTGATTTCCTGAGAACTCCCTAGACTTAGCGCCCTTAGTTAATTGCTTACAAACCAAACTTGCTACTTGTTTACTTTCTTGCATTGCTTTTCGTTTCTCAATACAATTTGCTTTCTCCTAGTTTAAGCTTGACCGTTCTAATTCTATTGTTGCCCTGAGTCCTCGTGGATTCGATCTCTAAGTACTACATTGATAATGTTGTGCACTTGCAGTTAGTATAGGGTTAAAACTTTACACCTATCAAGTTTTTGGCGCCGTTGCCGGGGACTCTTTGGAGTCTTCGATAGATTCGAACTTAGGGTTTTTACTAGGATTTTTATTTTTTGTTTTAGTTTTAGTTACTGATTTTTCTGTTTCTTTCTCTGTAGCAGGTTTTAATTTCGTATAGCATCGATCGTTGCACCTCTTGTGTCGATCGTTACTAGGCGATTGGAGTTGAATCGATCGTTGCACTGTTAGCATCGATCGTTGCTTGACGATTACAGACGGTTTATGCAGACGCGTGATACCAGAAGTAATCCGAACACTAACCTCGTTAACCTCCAACTTGAAGAGCTTGCTAGACTAGAGAGGACTAACAGAAGAGTTCAAAGAGCAAGGATGGTTGTTGAACATGTGATCATAATGCCTGATGCTCAAGGTACCCTGAGGGACCGACAAAACAATCCGTACAATACTGCTGGAGAACGGATTGATGCTAAAGGGAATGTTATCCGTGATCCTCCTGAGAAACCACGCCAGGAGCAGAACCAAGGCCAAGGACAGGCCCAAGGAAGAGAGATGGTTGTCCATGAGAGGACTTTGGCTGACTATAACCGTCCGGATGAGTTCCATGCTAACCGGTCAGCTCTTGTACCTCCTGATTTTGATAGGAATGATTTTGAAATCAAGACCATCTACTACTCGCTTCTGAGGCAAAATGCCTTCCATGGCTATCCTAATGAGCAGCCGATGGATCACATAGATGAGTTTGAGGACATAGTCACTGGGATGAAGTATGATG
Organism: Orychophragmus violaceus; assembly: GCA_030180135.1. Classification (NCBI taxonomy): domain Eukaryota; kingdom Viridiplantae; phylum Streptophyta; class Magnoliopsida; order Brassicales; family Brassicaceae; genus Orychophragmus; species Orychophragmus violaceus. The sequence continues at coordinate 62,586,359 of CM058233.1, forward strand.
GAGTGAATTATGACTATCTGTTTCTCAAACTCTTCCCCTACTCTCTCGCTGGAGATGCTGCTGCCTGGCTGAAACAGCTTCCACCTGGGAAGTTTGTTACATGGGATGCTTTGAAGAGTGAGTTTCTGCGACACTTCTATGATGATGCTCGCTCTGATCAGTCAAGGCAGGACATTCTCACTTTTTCTCAAGGTCCAACAGAGCCTCTTAAGACTGCCTGGATGAGATTCAAGAAGTACCAACGTGACTGCCCGCATCATGGATTCACTGAGGTAACATTGCTGGGTATCTTCTTTAGAGGTATAGATCTTCCATATCAGACTGCATTGGACAATTCCAGCAATGCCAATTTTAACACTAGGACTCCTGCTCAAGCTAAGAAATTGATAGATAACTTAGTAAGCAGTAATAGCTGCAAGACTACTGATGAGAGAAGGAAGAAGTCTGGTGGAAAGATAGAGAATTTGGAGATAGCTGATATTAGATCTAAGCTGGACACTGTTTGTAATCTTCTAGCTGGGAAAAAGGCTGTCCATTTTGCTCAAGATGTTGAAGTGATCAATGCTGAAGAGGATGATCATGAAGAGGATGTGAACTACATCGGAGGATCTGGATTCCAAGGAAATTGGTTTGGAAATCAGTCTGGTAATAGGTTCTTCAATGGAGGACAGAAGAGTGCTTTCAACAGCAACCAAAACTCTTCTGGATTTGGACAGACTAGTAGATTTCAGAAACCTTTCCAACAAGGTAATCAGAGGAATTATGGATCTTCCTCTTACCAAGCACCTCCTGTAGCTACTACTCATGAGAGTAAGATGGAGAGTATGATGGAGCAGCTGCTGAAGGGTCAGACTAAGAATGATGTAGACCTCGACAAGAATATAGGTGCTGACTATGAAGGGTTTACAAGCCTAAAGTACCTTATTCTAAAAATCTCAGGAAGGCTAAGAACGATAAGCAGTATACCAAATGCAAGGAGATCATCAAAAAGGTGAAGTTCGAAGTGCCTTTGATGAGGACTACTCCTGTGATGAGGAGATGTCTTAAGGACTTACTTGCTGGTAAGTGGTCTGATGAGGAGAGTGCAATGATGTTCACGGAGGTATGTAGTGCAGTGATTCAGGGCAGAATTCCTGAGAAGTTGAAAGATCCATGGAGCTTTGTGTTGGATTGTGCCATCTACAGAGAAAGATTCGAAAGATCTTTATGTGATCTTGGTTCTAGTGTGAACCTTATGCTCTTCTCTGTTGCTAAGAGACTTGGGATGACTGACTTCCTACCTACTAGGATCTCGCTGGTTCTGGCAGACAGAACAATCAGAATTCCTGAAGGAGTGTTGGAGGATGTGCCTATAATGATTGGCCAATGTGTGATTCCTACTGATTTTGTGGTTCGGCGGTATGGAGAGGAACCAAAGGATCCACTGATTTTGGGTAGGCCTTTCTTAGCTACTGCTGGTGCGATGATTGACTGCCAATGAGGTAAAATAATTCTAAATGTGGGTGATCTGAAGATGAGTTTTGATATGGACAAACTGGTGAAGAGACCAACCATCGACGGACGGACCTTCTATGTGGACACACTCGGTGATTTGGCTGCAGAGTACTTTCACAAGTCACATGCTGAAGATCCACTGGAGAGAGCTTTACTGAGCTCTATAATGGAGCTGGAACACTTGCAAGATGAGCCCGCAATCTGCTATGCGAGGCTGATGGATTCTGTTGAGCAAGTGATGAAGTTAGAAGTGTCTGACGCGGCTTTGCATCGATCGACACAGCCTAAGCATCGATCGTTGCAAGTCGACAGAGACTGGGCAGAGGAAAAAGCTCCAAAAATTGAGCTGAAACAACTTCAATCCGGGCTAAGGTAAGCATTTCTTGGACCTAATTCAACTTACCCAGTGATTGTTAATGTTAGTTTGAACAACGCAGAGCTCACTTTACTGCTAAGCAAGCTGCGCAAGCATCGCAAAGCTCTTGGCTATTCTCTTGATGACATTTTAGGTATCTCTCCGGAGCTGTGCATGCATCAGATACATCTTGAGGACGAGTCCAAGACATTTGTTGAGCATCAGAGAAGGCTTAATCCTAATCTACAGGAAGTGGTGAAGAAGGAGATCATGAAGCTCTTAGATGCTGGGATTATATACCCGATTTCAAATAGTGATTGGTTGAGTCCAGTCCATGTAGTGCCTAAGAAAGGCGGAGTTACAGTAGTAAAGAATGAAAAGAACGAGCTGATTCCTATAAGGACTGTGACTGGACACCGGATGTGCATAGATTACAGGAAGCTCAATGCTGCAACAAGGAAGGATCATTTCCCTTTACCCTTCATTGATCAGATGCTGGAGAGGTTAGCAAATCACCCCTACTAGTGCTTCCTCGATGGATATTCAGGTTTCTTTCAGATTCCTATCCATCCAGAGGATCAGGGAAAGACCACCTTCACTTGTCCATATGGCACATTTTCTTACCGTAGGATGCCTTTGGACTCTGCAATGCACCAGCTACATTCCAGAGATGCATGATGTCCATATTCACCGATATGATTGAGGACTTTATGGAGGTTTTTATGGATGACTTCTCAGTCTATGGGTGGTCATCTTATAATGAGTGCTTGGATAACCTGTGCAAGGTACTGACTAGATGCGAGGAGAAGCACTTGGTTCTTAATTGGGAGAAATGTCATTTCATGGTCAGAGATGGCATTGTACTTGGACATAAAGTGTCTGAAGCAGGAATTGAAGTAGACCGCGCTAAGATTGAGGTAATGACCAGCCTTCAGGCGCCTGATTCTGTAAAGTCTATAAGGAGCTTTCTTGGACCTGCTGGTTTCTATAGACGGTTCATCAAGGACTTCAGTAAGATTGCTAGACCACTAACTGCCTTGCTGTATAAGGATACAAAATTTGAGTTCAATGCAGATTGTAAGACTGCATTTGAAAAGATCAAGCAGGCATTAGTGAGTGCTCCTATAGTTCAGCCACCATATTTGGATTTACCTTTTGAGGTTATGTGTGACGCAAGTGACTATGCTGTAGGAGCTGTTCTTGGGCAGAAGAAGGACAGAAAGCTTCATGCTATCTATTATGCTAGTAGGACACTAGATGATGCGCAGAGAAACTATGCCACTACCGAGAAGGAGCTGTTGGCTATTGTCTTTGCATTTGAGAAATTCCGCCCCTTCTTGTTGGCTCCAAGGTGATTGTACACACTGATCATTCAGCCCTGAAGTATCTGATGCAGAAGAAAGATGCTAAGCCAAGATTGTTGAGATGGATTCTATTGCTTCAGGAGTTTGACATTGAAGTGAGGGACAAGAAGGGAGTTGAAAATGGAGTTGCAGACCATCTTTCAAGGATACTGGTTGAGGAAGACGTGCCCATTAATGATTTCTTGCCTGAAGAGAACATCAACATGATTGGGACAGTGTTTCAGACGGATTTGGGCAGAAACTTGCAAAACTGTCGGATTAATCGCTTTGCGTCGATCGATGCCACATCTGTGACGATCGATGCATGTGTCGGGGCTGCGACGATCGGTGCAACCTTATGCGACGATCGTTGCAATGTGGATACAGAACCAGAACCTTTCACGGTTCAAATTGGAGACTATGTCTTCAAGGTAGATGCTGTCGCAACCACCGATCGACCCTAGTATGCATATATAGCTAATTACCTGGCTGCAGAGACTGAATCAGATGATTTAAAGGGATATGCAAAGAAGAAGTTCTTTAGAGAACTCAGAAGATACTACTGGGATGAGCCTTATCTCTACAAACACTGCTCAGATGGTCTTTACAGGAGATGCGTTGCTGAATCAGAGGTCCCGGATATCCTATTCCACTGTCATGGATCAGATTATGCTGGACATTTTGCTACTTTCAAGACTGTGTCTAAGGTTCTGCAAGCAGGTTTCTGATGGCCTACAATATTTGCAGATGCTCATTCCTTTGTTTCTCAATGTGATGCCTGTCAAAGGAGAGGAAAAATCAGTAAGAGGCATGAGATGCCTCAGAATTTCATTCTTGACACCACAAGAAATATGTGTATTGATAGCACATGGGGATAGCACGATTTCGCTAAATGCTATTGTAGAAGTTTGATGAAGTGGGGTCTTCTATTACAGCATTATATCAACGCTGTACCGTTATTTTTCTAAGCGGGAAACCAAAATCGTGTTTTGGAGCCAAAATTCTGCTATTAGAGCCACAAATATGTTTTGGAGGTAAAATTTGGTACAAGAGTCATCAATTTTCTTTTTCTTTTTTTTGTCAAGGAAGGTAAAAGACTCTTGTAACATTTTCCTTTTAACATTTTTGAGATTAAAAGAAAAATTTCTTGGCTTTTGCGATCCTTGTTCCAAAATCTCATGGATTTTGAGATTTTAAGGCCTCAATCTCGAACTGGATTTGGAGAAATTAGATAGTGTAATCGATGAAGATGAAGAGCGGATGGGCGATTACAAGATCCCTGACAACGGAGATAGGGTTCTGGAATGGGACGCAACTGCAACGTCTACGGAACCGTCGACTTCGTCTTCGGAGACGCAACCGCAATCCTCCAAAACTGCAACATCTACGCTCGTAAACCGATGAGCGGCCAGAAAAACACTGTCATGGCTCAATCCCGCAAAGACCCTAACGAGAACACAGGTTTCGTCGTCCCGAGCTCAACGGTGTATACGGCGGCGGAGACTTACTTAGGAAGGCCGTGGAAACAGTATTCGAGGACGGTTTTCATGAAATGCAATCTTGGAGAGCTTGTGAACCGGGCGGGATGGTTGCCTTGGAGCGGTGATTTTGCTCTGAGGACTCTTTATTACGGCGAATATAGTAATACTGGCGCCGGAGCTAGTGTTTCCGGTAGAGTTAAGTGGCCGGGTTATCATGTCTTAAAAACAACGGAGGCAGGTAAATTTACCGTGGAGAATTTCTTGGACGGAAATTATTGGATTACGGCTGCGGGTGTAATCCCTGATTACAAGACGAAGTCGAAGATTTGGCATCGCTATCTCAGTCTCTGATTTCGGCAAAGAACGATCGAGGATGTCAATCTCACATCGGAGACCTCTTCCTCGAACAAGAACAACAATATTGTTCAGATCTTCTCCTTCTTCTCTGCCCATTGTCATATCATAAAGCTTCGGAGGAACCATTAAAACCGTGTTTCGCTCTCCTTACTTCTCTTTGTATCTCACAGTAAGCTTATTCCTCTCTCAAAGTAACTCTTTGCTTTTTCATTCTTGGATTGGGTTACACTCTCAGGGAGCATACTTGCTGCAGATTCTTGATTCAAATGGAACTTTTTTGGTAGAATTCTTTGTACTGTGGTATATGTCTATTTCATTTCTACATTTCTGTTAAGCTTGGTGTTGAAGGCATAGGGGAAATCTTGCGAAGATCAATTGCTGCAGCATTGTCTGGGTTCAGCAACAGCGAACGTCTAAACCAGGTAGGTTTGTTCTTGTTAGAGTATTTTGAAAATTGTTTTCTGAGGGTCTGATAAAGAGTCTTCGTTTATATCGTTTGCCAGTCAGAGCTCTTTTCTAACTCATTTTTTCCTTACTCGCAGCTTTTGGCAAATATAACAGAAAAATTTGACATGATAATAGGTTCGTTTACTCACTTGGACAAAGAGTTTCTGCATCTCAAACAGATAACCAAATTGTCCAAATTCATGGACAGCATTCAAGCATTAAGAAATGATATAAGCATGTCAGTGAATCTAGCTTGGGCTACTTTGCACTCTCTTCTTCACTCTCTTCTGGAGAGACTTCTTATGCGTTCCAAGTTCTTACTAGATGAGAATGAAACACAGCGATCAACTGGTTTAAATCCTAACACTGTCCGCACTGGCGTAAAGGGTACAGTAAGAAGGTAACAATTTGTCTCTTTTGCCTTTCAATCCTTAGTAATTACTTTTGCCTTTTTAACTGAATGTAGCAGGAAAATTGGCGGGTGGAGTTGTAAAAAGTGGTGTGTTTAACGAATAAGAAAAGAAGCAATTGTTGTTGTGTCTTGTAAAACTTGATTTTTGTCTTGTAAAACTTGAGTTGTGCCATTGTGATCTGTAATTTACTTTTACTTGTGTCTTAACAGGAGCTGAAGGACAAGGTTGTAGAACGTATTTCATGCATCCACAACAAAGGAAAAACATAATGATGTTGTAGACCAGTGTTAGATTCTGAATCAGCAAGAAGCAAAGCGCAAACTCAAGTCTCACAACTCCCCCGATCCAGACGATGGTGTTTTATACAGGTTTTAGATTCTGAAGCAGTTGGAACCAAATCGCATACTCAAATCTCAGAACTGATCAGAGGCAAGAATGGATGACCAGGAAGACAATTCAAAAGCTTCGGAGGTGGCTAATATTGGCAGAAGCAGCCATGAGAGTGATGCAATGTGTAGTTACTTTCTCAAATGCAAGATGTTTGAGAAATTGCAAGAACAAAGTGTTACTATTCTTCCATAGATTATTGTTGTAGACATTAAAATTTAAAATTTGGTATGGTGACAATGGTGTTTGAGTTAATATACAAACATGCAATTTTGTACGGTGTTTAAAATTTTACAAACATACAATAAAAAGAGTTAATATTATTTTAGAGTTGAATTTAGCCAAAGCACTAAAACAATCTGATTTTCAAACATTAACTTGAAATATTAAATATAACCCTTAAAATCTCATATCCTAAAAATTTCTTTAGTGTTAGTTTTAGTTTAGGGTATATATAGGGTTTATGATTTGAAATACAAATAATTTATTTGTAATATTAAGTATCTCATAATATTAGAATTTTAATAATTTTTAATAAAATAATCTAAAAAACACTAAATTCTCAACTAATATTAAATTTGAAGTTTTATTTAGGGTTTAGGATATTATAGGGTTATGGTTAGGGTTTATGATATTATAGGGTTATGGTTAGGGTTTAGGATTCATACATATATATGTATAACATAATCTATAAATATATTGTATAGGGTTTAGGGTATTAGGTATTGGAAGGTTAGGGTTTAGGGTTAGGGTTAGTCTAAAAAATAAAATTTCCAATTAATACAAATGTTAAAATCTCACAAAACACATTGTCTAAAACCTTAACTCTCTACCACAAACACTAACCTTAAACTCCTAGCCCATTTTTATATCAAAAACTTAATTATCAAACCCCCTAAACTATGAACTCCAAATAAATATCAAAACCCTAAATTATAAATCAAAGTCTAATTAATTACTATAACATACATAAAACTAAGACTCAACACTTATAAAATAATTATTATTTTTTAAATATAATATTTTTAAACATTAACTTCAAAATTTTGTCTAAACCCTAAACTCTAAACACCAAATAAACTAGAATCTAATTACTATAACATACCTAAAACTAAAATTTAACACTTACAAAAGAATTATTATTTTTCAAATCTAATATTTTAAACATTACCCTAACCTTATATGGCTATATCCCTAAAATTTATTTATCATAATTATAATTAGAATAATTATTATATACTTTTAATTTTAACATGACCACCATTAGTTATATAATATTATAGTTGTTGGTCAGAAATTTATCACCAAAAAATTTGGTTTGGCGCAAGTTTCCCAATTTATTTGGGTTTGGCGGTCAAAATTTTGGCAAATTTATCAATTTCTCTGTGAACCCACCTTCATCTCTCTCTCTCTCTCTCTCTCTCTCTCTCTCTCTCTCTCTCTCTCTCACTCTCACAGACGGGATCTTCTTCATCTCCTCTTCTCTCATCCTTCAATCACCTCTGCCGTCGCGCTGACCCTCCGCGTTCTCTGACCTTCGCGACGCTGACCCTCCGCGATCTTCTTCATCTCCTCTTCTCCCAACCTATGCGTCCAAGTTGCCGACTCGATTAGGGAAAACACCATTTCTCTAATCGGCGAAATGGTGATTTTATCGGCGAGCTCCACACTGAGAGCTGCCTTGGATACACAGCCTAGACTTCCCTACAACCCTAATGCGCCTCGGAAAGTGAAGAAAAACCCTACCAGTCATCCTTTCTTACCGCCGCCGTCAGCTCCTCCACCGTCTCCACGAATCAGCATCTCCGTCGACGATTTGCTCAAGCGTCCCGCAAGTAAAGGTACACGCTTTAGAACTAAGAAAACGAATTTGGTAGTTTGATATCTCTGTTGTATACATTTGATGATAAAACAACCCCTAATCAAAGCTCTCTTTTTATGGTAATGGATTGTACAAGACTTGTTGAATTTACAATTCATGGTTCTATTGGAGATGGTTTACTAATTTGTTTGTGTTTCTGTATGTAGACTTGAGTGATGAATTTGATGATAGTTATATGGGATATGAGACATGGTCTCCAAGTCCACCAAAGCTGGAGAAACCAAGATCGGTTTTCAATGCTGCTTCCTTAGTTTTTATAGGAGATTCCATTTATGAGGTTTGTTTATTAATGCACTCTGAGCTTTATAGTTTCATTCCAGAATGATTTTTCTTGTGCTTTATGAAGAGAATCAGGCTCTAATGTTGTTAGCTTGTCAATATGTTAAATGCATATCATGTTACTCTTTCACGGAATCTTGCTATATTAAACTTCATTAATAGATTCTCTTTGTTTTTTCAGCTATATGCTCGTAGGCATTTTCTTTTCCCTCCACTTAGTATCAAAGATTATAACGATCGTGTTAGAGCAGTGGTGCGATGTGAAGCACAGGTTTGTCATCTTTTGACCTCCGCTGTTTTCCCAAATCAGTATGTGCATCTCCTCTACACAAACAATCGAATAAAAGAAAAAAAAAATATTTGAGATCTGTGATCCTTGGAATTTTGTGTTTACTTAAAGCTGCACCTGTCATCTGCAGTTAAGAAGGCCACCACGGAATTAAGGTCGAAGCTCTCCAAGGATAAGCTTCTGGTTTCGGTTGCAGCTGGAATAAAGTTGAAAGATCTACAGGTTGGCATCTTTGTACATAAATGAGTATATTTTGTCAGAGATATGTTAGTACTAGTTCATCAGTCCTGAATAATAAGCTCTTTCTTTTTCGAGTGTCATCACTATACATGGTGTTGCAGAGTCAGTGTTTGAATCAAACATCACTATACGTGATTGTTTTTCTCTTTGAAACTATCAATGCTTGCAGCTGCTGAATATTATGTCTTGTGTAAATAGTAATGAGCCTCGGAACAGCAGCAATCTTTTGTTTGGTATAGTGAAACTGTATTTCTGCCTGCTTGCATGTTGAATTTGACGAGGCTCGTTGTGTGTTAGAGCCCAGTTTGAATTTGAAACAGAGAATTCAATTCTCTTTACTGTGGAATTCAATCAAAGAATCTGAATTTATTTCATTTTCCTCTATTTGGTTCATAAAAACAAACCGACGAACTTTAATCTTTTTATATGACGTGTAGTTGTTTGCTTTATAACATTGCTTGGTGTTGATTGATTACAGGGTGATCTAAGAAACAAAGGTGATATTGAGAAACTCTTCTCCAAGCAGGGAAGCAATATTCAACCATTGTGGGGAATGGCTCAGCTTTTCTTGCATCCTCGTTACATGCACGGAGGAGCAACGAGCTCTGAGGTTGGAGTATATACCTATGCTGCTGCGCAGGTGAAGAAGGCCATGGAGGTGACACATTATAAACCAAGTGGAAGCAACTCTAAGTTTGAAGAAATGATAGGAACAATGTTAGAAATATGATAGAAATTTCTTGATATGTATCTTTTATTATGTTTTTAAAACATGTTTTAAGTTATTAATAAAAAAATTAAATTTTGAATATAATTTTTTTTATTTAAATTAATTCATTTTAAATAATATTTTATAAAGAATTTAAAACAATATTATATAATAAATATAGCAAAAAATAAAAGTGTTCATAAGATATACAACAGCCATAAAGATTGACCATTATAAATAATAATACAACAATTATAAAACGCTAATATAAAATATAATATAACCCTAAAATATTGCCACCATAATATTTATTATTGCACGAATAATATGCTACATTAATCTATAAAATGGCGATAAACCAATGCTACTAAAAACTATATAATCACATCAAAATTAGCGCTATCGTAGACAAATATATGATAGCATGTCAAATTAGTGCTATCGTAGATGGCTGACCTAAGATGGCAGCGACAAACATAGCGTTTATGGAAACGCTATCATAGACATATGATAGCGTTTTCGTGGTGCTATCAATACCCATATTTCTTGTAGTGTGAGGTTGAGGTTTTCGATTGTGAGGGCATAGACTTTATGGGTCCTTTTCCCTCATCCTATGGGAATAAGTTTATCTTGGTTGCTGTGGACTATGTATCTAAGTGGGTAGAAGCAATAGCTAGTCCAACCAATGATTCTTCGGTGGTTATTAAGCTGTTTAAGACCATCATATTCCCTAGATTTGGAGTACCTCGGATAGTAATTAGTGATGGAGGATCTTACTTTATTAATAAGGTCTTCGAGAAGCTGCTAAAGAAGCATGGAGTTCATCACCGAGTTACTACTCCTTATCACCCTTAGACTAGTGGACAGGTCGAGGTTTCTAACAGACAGATCAAGGAGATCTTAGAGAAGACAGTTGGGAAGACAAGGAAGGGTTTGGCAGCAAAGCTAGATGATGCACTATGGGCTTACCGGACTGCATTTAAGACACCACTTGGGACCACTCCATTTCATTTGCTGTATGGAAAAGCACGTCATCTGCCTGTATAGCTTGAGCACAAAGCAGCAAGGGCTGTGAAGCAGATGAACTTCGATCTTAAGTCTGCTGCAGAGAGGAGATTGGTGCAGCTTAATTAGTTGGATGAGATAAGACATTTTGCCTATGATAACTCAAAGCTGCACAAGGAGAGGACTAAGGCTTATCATGACAAGAAGATTGTCTCTAGACAATTTGAGCCTAATGATCAGGTACTTTTGTATAACTCTCGTTTGCAATTGTTTCTAGGTAAGCTGAAATCAAGGTGGTCTGGTCCTTTCACAATCAAGGAGGTACGTCCTTATGGAGCTGTCGTTCTGATCAGCCAGGAAGGTAAGGAATTTACTGTGAATGGACAGAGAGTAAAGCATTATTGGGCTAAGGCCGAGATTCCAGTAGGTCAGATTTTGCCTCTGGATGTTGCACCCTCTGTCTGATTGAGCTAAAACGTCAAGCTATTGACGCTAAAAGAGCGCTGAGTGGGAGGCAACCCACTGTTTTGTTTTTGCTATTCATTTTTGGGGTTTTTGTTAGGATTTTACGTTTGTTTTTGTTTCTGGTGAGTTTTATCTGCAGGTTTCGACAGAATCGCAATGCGTCGATCGACACAATTTTGTGTCGATCGTCACAAAACGAGAAATCGCACTGCAGCGATCGTTGCGGTCATGAGCAACGATCGACACATGACGAAAAATCGCCTAGCAACGGTCATTACATTTATGTAACGATCGATGCATGCGCGACAGAGGTAAAAATCAGACAGAACTCAACACATCCATAACATTTCCTTTCTTTTACCAACCCTTAGCTTAACACTACTGGGGACAGTGTGTTTCAAGTGTGGGGGAGGTGCTACTGACTTTTATCTTTCTGTTTTCTTAGAGTCAGTCCAGTTTTCAAAAAAAAATTGTTTTATTGAGGCAAAACAAGTTTAAGTAGGAAACAATGAATTTTGGAGAAGTTAACAACATCTTGCAGGAACTTAAGTAACCATTGGGATGAAGTTGAAAGATCAATCTATGACTATTAGAAAACCCAATACAGATCAACCTACTAAGGACACCCATATCAATTCAGGTATTCAGAGGATCCTTTTACTGGCTTCACCCTTAACTTGACTTTAATTTTCTCACCTAAGGGCTTGGTATACCTTGAGTCGGACTCCTTTGTTAGTTCTGACACAGCTTGTAAACCTGTCCGAGTATGGTTCCCTTCTCCCCTTCCATAAAATAAAAAAAAGTAATAAACTGAGGATGAGTTAGTAACTCCGAAGTGGTCACGGGAGTGGTAGCAAACACTATTACCTCCTGTGCGATCCATGGAATGTGTCCAAAGTACACCCCTTAACGGGAAGAGCACTGATAAAAAAAAAAATGATACCCAATGGGGAAAAATCAGAATGCTAAGGAAGGGAAAAGAGAAGAAAAGGAACCAGAAAAAGATAGTATGGTGGTCTAGAGCTGATAAAGTAAGAATCCATGTGCCCTTTGATCGATAATTCTTAGGTGAGACCGCACCTAATATGCTTAAGAAGTCAGTAGGGTGAATTTGAATTGCTTGGATTGATTATGGAGTTTATTTAGGACAGTTTCTAAGTGTGGGGGAAGTACATGTTGGTCTTGATGTCTTGCAGTTGATTCTTTCAGTGGTTTACTAAGGGGAATCTGAGTGTTGTTGCTTCAAAGATAAAAAGAGTTTCTGAAAGTTTTTAAACCTCTTTACCATGTTTTAGTTCTCTGTTTTGCTTGAGGGCAAGCAAAGGCTAAGTGTGGGGGAGTTGATATATTATGGTTTTTACCGGTTTTATGCCATGATATAAGTATGTTTTAGAGTCTTTTGGTGTTCTTTTAGAGTCTTTTACAGGTTTTATTAGGTACACACGCGTTTGGAGTGCATTTGGAGATTATGGAGCTAAATGGAGCATTTTGGAGTTTTGACCCGAGAGTTTGTGCTCACTGTCCGAAACAGAGGAGTGTGTCGATCGACGCACATCAGCATCGATCGATGCACAGCGTGTTGGGCCAGACTCGCGGCGGTTTGATGAAGAATGATGATATTGCAAAGTTGCCCAGAAGTTCTAGATATTTACACAGAAGCCCCAAGACGTGATTTAGCTATTTAATTAGGTTTTAACTTCAGTTTTTAGATACGCTATCATACTTTAGATCAGAGAGTTTTTAGAGCTATTTGGGGCTGATCTGATCCTGTACTACACCTTATTTTTGGAGAAGATTTCGAACCCCCTTTACTTGTTTAATCTCTTTTATGATATCTAATTATTCATTGATCATGTTTTCATTATCTATGTCTGAGTAGATTCATAGTTAGGTTTAGAGATTCTCAATAGGGATTTTATGACTTGCTAGATATAATAATTCAGTTAAGGATTCATATCAATAGATGTTCTTCAAGCTAAATTGTGTTTAATGCTAGTTCTAACTTGATCACTTAGAATCTAGATCTTAGGCTGCTAGATTGACACGAAAGTGTGGTTTAGAATCTGAACCATTTAGGTTGAGCAATATAATTACTCGCAAAGAAATTTGGTTTAATTATATTGTGAACATATCGAACTTGATCATTAAAGCTGGTTTAATCTGTTAGGAATTACAAAGACATTTGGATTTCTGTAATTAGGCTTAGAGAATTCTCACAACGAAAGTTGGTTAATTCTATATCTGTGTTTTGAGTTCTAGAACTGTGTTTAATTAGATCCTGACTGAATGATTTGTCTGCTTGTCTGATTTCCTGAGAACTCCCTAGACTTAGCGCCCTTAGTTAATTGCTTACAAACCAAACTTGCTACTTGTTTACTTTCTTACATTGCTTTTCGTTTCTCAATACAATTTGCTTTCTCCTAGTTTAAGCTTGACCGTTCTAATTCTATCGTTGCCCTGAGTCCTCATGGATTCGATCCCTAAGTACTACATTGATATTGTTGTGCACTTGCAGTTAGTATAGGGTTAAAACTTTACACCTATCAATCAACGAGAAAATGCTGATCCAAGCCCTTGACACAATAGAGGAAGAGCAAGATCGGGCTCTACTCCGCATTCAAAATTATCAGCAGCTCGCAACCCGGTACTATAACCAAAAAGTCAAAGAGCGGCATTTTCAAGTCGGCGACTACGTCCTGCGCAAGGTCGGTGCAAAGTGGGAAGGGCCCTACAAAGTCACGAAAGTCGTCAAGCCTGGATTTTACGAGCTCGAATCAATGAAAGGCAAAGCTCTACCGCGATCATGGAATTCAGCTAGCCTGAAAGAATATTTCTGAAGCAACTAAGCCTATCACGGCCCTAAAAAAAAAAAATCATATGTATGAACTACGAGCGACTTGATTCTTCCTCGGAAGATACGTAGGCAGCCTTCATCAGCACAGTCGCAAATCTCATAAAAAATTTATTTTACAGCCTATACCGCGTTGAAAGCTCACCAAAGCCAAACCAGGTTAGTCTTTTTAAAATTTCAACATTTAACTGAAAGCCGAGTCTAAGTAACTCGCAGAAAGCCGAGTCTAAGTAACTCGCAGAAAGCCGAGCATCCAATAAGACTCGCATTAGCATCATGCTCCCTGGCCAGGGGTGTGGTCTTCCTTGCACACGAGGTGCACATCGTGGCAAGGAAAAGCCGAGATCCGTCTCGCACTAAAAACCGGGTCCGTACCCGTACGTTCTTTGTGGTGGGCGATAACAAATAAGCCGAGCAAACCGCCTTACGGAAAAAACAAGATTTAAGTCGCTAAATGTTTCAAATTTGTTCTAGAACGATATTGAATACATGATTAGCCCGACTAAGTCGCAAACATGATTTAAGTCGCTAAAATGTTTCAAATTTGTTCTAGAACGATATTTAATACATGATTAGCCTGACCAAGTCGCAAACATGATTTAAGTCGCAAGATGTTTCAAATTTGTTCTAGAACGATATTAAAGACATGATTAGCCCGACTAAGTCACAGAACAAGTTTAATACATGATTAATCCGATTTAAATCACAACCATGGTTTAAAATCGCTATATGTTTTCATATGGAAACGCGATTTACTTCGCCTTGTTTTAAATATTGTCAAGAATAAATTTAAACACAAGTTTAGTCCGACTTAAATCGCAAAGCATGACCAAAACATAAGCCCTAGCAATTTGAAGGTTAAACCACAACAATTAACTTAATATATTAAAACCCTCCTCTTAATCAGAGAAGGGCAAAAGTCTTACAAAAATACAAGGCATAAATTATACAAACAAAAGAGGATCATTCGACTCCGACCGACTTCTCTGTCCCTTCCTCCTTCTCGACATTCACGTCTGGCTCGACGCCTAAAGCTGCGACTTGCAGACCGACCGACTTGACGAGGCTCTCAGGGATTTCTTCCGGGATCACACCGCGATTAGTTCCAAATTGTTCGATATTATGCGGGATGGGAGGAGGAGAGTCATGAAGGAGGTTGAGAAGAGGATGATGAATCGGTGAGAGGACAAACGTGAGCTCCTCCTTAGTCACGACTTCCATTTCGTCGAGTTTGGCGTTCACCAAAACCTCATCGGCAGCAACTTGGTCCAAAAGAGCCTGAGGGATCGGAACACCTTCACCGCTAAGCTTCATCAGACACTTCTTGAGTCCGAAGATTTGGGCTTGCTCAGCCTGCAAAGCGACAACGGCCTCCTGATCCTTCACATATCGTTGAAAGAGATCAAAGTGAGTCTGCGCCTTTGCCCTAACCGCGGCTTCAACTCTCTCCCTCTCTTTCCGAACCAAGTCGGTATAGAATATTTCCTGGCTCTCTCTCTTTTCTGCAGCTTGAGAAGATCGATTTTCGACTTCTCCGTGACAAGACTCAGCTCCTCCGCTGCACCCGAAGCTTATCTGCCAGAACCAAGTTGCTCGCTTCAAGAGCCTTCTTCTGCTCTTTTGCCTTCTTCAGAACCATCCCGCTTAACCACGGCATCGGCCATCTTCTGAGCACTCCAAGAGCTCTCGAGAGCCACACGGTTCGAAGCAGCAATCATCTGCAAACAGGAGGAAGTCACATTAAAAATAACAGATTAACACACAAAAAAAGAAAACAAGCAACGAACTTACCGTTGCCTCGGCTTGCTTCAGCTTAAGGATCGCGTCAGAATGAGGCAGCTCCTGTAAAACCGGCCAATCCTTTTCGTTGCCCCTCACGCAGGTCAGCATGTCGAAGCAGACTCGAGGATTCTCGATAAGAGGGACTTCGCTTGCATACTGATAAGTGAAGTTATGGATTGACGGGCGAACTTCACCCTCCTTTATTTATCATAATTATAATTAGAATAATTATTATATACTTTTAATTTTAACATGACCACCATTAGTTATATAATATTATAGTTGTTGGTCAGAAATTTATCACCAAAAAATTTGGTTTGGCGCAAGTTTCCCAATTTATTTGGGTTTGGCGGTCAAAATTTTGGCAAATTTATCAATTTATCTGTGAACCCACCTTCATCTCTCTCTCTCTCTCTCTCTCTCTCTCTCTCTCTCTCTCTCTCTCTCTCTCTCTCTCTCTCACTCTCACAGACGGGATCTTCTTCATCTCCTCTTCTCCCATCCTTCAATCACCTCTGCCGTCGCGCTGACCCTCCGCGTTCTCTGACCTTCGCGACGCTGACCCTCCGCGATCTTCTTCATCTCCTCTTCTCCCAACCTATGCGTCCAAGTTGCCGACTCGATTAGGGAAAACACCATTTCTCTAATCGGCGAAATGGTGATTTTATCGGCGAGCTCCACACTGAGAGCTGCCTTGGATACACAGCCTAGACTTCCCTACAACCCTAATGCGCCTCGGAAAGTGAAGAAAAACCCTACCAGTCATCCTTTCTTACCGCCGCCGTCAGCTCCTCCACCGTCTCCACGAATCAGCATCTCCGTCGACGATTTGCTCAAGCGTCCCGCAAGTAAAGGTACACGCTTTAGAACTAAGAAAACGAATTTGGTAGTTTGATATCTCTGTTGTATACATTTGATGATAAAACAACCCCTAATCAAAGCTCTCTTTTTATGGTAATGGATTGTACAAGACTTGTTGAATTTACAATTCATGGTTCTATTGGAGATGGTTTACTAATTTGTTTGTGTTTCTGTATGTAGACTTGAGTGATGAATTTGATGATAGTTATATGGGATATGAGACATGGTCTCCAAGTCCACCAAAGCTGGAGAAACCAAGATCGGTTTTCAATGCTGCTTCCTTAGTTTTTATAGGAGATTCCATTTATGAGGTTTGTTTATTAATGCACTCTGAGCTTTATAGTTTCATTCCAGAATGATTTTTCTTGTGCTTTATGAAGAGAATCAGGCTCTAATGTTGTTAGCTTGTCAATATGTTAAATGCATATCATGTTACTCTTTCACGGAATCTTGCTATATTAAACTTCATTAATAGATTCTCTTTGTTTTTTCAGCTATATGCTCGTAGGCATTTTCTTTTCCCTCCACTTAGTATCAAAGATTATAACGATCGTGTTAGAGCAGTGGTGCGATGTGAAGCACAGGTTTGTCATCTTTTGACCTCCGCTGTTTTCCCAAATCAGTATGTGCATCTCCTCTACACAAACAATCGAATAAAAGAAAAAAAAAATATTTGAGATCTGTGATCCTTGGAATTTTGTGTTTACTTAAAGCTGCACCTGTCATCTGCAGTTAAGAAGGCCACCACGGAATTAAGGTCGAAGCTCTCCAAGGATAAACTTCTGGTTTCGGTTGCAGCTGGAATAAAGTTGAAAGATCTACAGGTTGGCATCTTTGTACATAAATGAGTATATTTTGTCAGAGATATGTTAGTACTAGTTCATCAGTCCTGAATAATAAGCTCTTTCTTTTTCGAGTGTCATCACTATACATGGTGTTGCAGAGTCAGTGTTTGAATCAAACATCACTATACGTGATTGTTTTTCTCTTTGAAACTATCAATGCTTGCAGCTGCTGAATATTATGTCTTGTGTAAATAGTAATGAGCCTCGGAACAGCAGCAATCTTTTGTTTGGTATAGTGAAACTGTATTTCTGCCTGCTTGCATGTTGAATTTGACGAGGCTCGTTGTGTGTTAGAGCCCAGTTTGAATTTGAAACAGAGAATTCAATTCTCTTTACTGTGGAATTCAATCAAAGAATCTGAATTTATTTCAATTTCCTCTATTTGGTTCATAAAAACAAACCGACGAACTTTAATCTTTTTATATGACGTGTAGTTGTTTGCTTTATAACATTGCTTGGTGTTGATTGATTACAGGGTGATCTAAGAAACAAAGGTGATATTGAGAAACTCTTCTCCAAGCAGGGAAGCAATATTCAACCATTGTGGGGAATGGCTCAGCTTTTCTTGCATCCTCGTTACATGCACGGAGGAGCAACGAGCTCTGAGGTTGGAGTATATACCTATGCTGCTGCGCAGGTGAAGAAGGCCATGGAGGTGACACATTATAAACCAAGTGGAAGCAACTCTAAGTTTGAAGAAATGATAGGAACAATGTTAGAAATATGATAGAAATTTCTTGATATGTATCTTTTATTATGTTTTTAAAACATGTTTTAAGTTATTAATAAAAAAATTAAATTTTGAATATAATTTTTTTATTTAAATTAATTCATTTTAAATAATATTTTATAAAGAATTTAAAACAATATTATATAATAAATATAGCAAAAAATAAAAGTGTTCATAAGATATACAACAGCCATAAAGATTGACCATTATAAATAATAATACAACAATTATAAAACGCTAATATAAAATATAATATAACCCTAAAATATTGCCACCATAATATTTATTATTGCACGAATAATATGCTACATTAATCTATAAAATGGCGATAAACCAATGCTACTAAAAACTATATAATCACATCAAAATTAGCGCTATCGTAGACAAATATATGATAGCATGTCAAATTAGTGCTATCGTAGATGGCTGACCTAAGATGGCAGCGGCAAACATAGCGTTTATGGAAACGCTATCATAGACATATGATAGCGTTTTCGTGGTGCTATCAATACCCATATTTCTTGTAGTGTGAGGTTGAGGTTTTCGATTGTGAGGGCATAGACTTTATGGGTCCTTTTCCCTCATCCTATGGGAATAAGTTTATCTTGGTTGCTGTGGACTATGTATCTAAGTGGGTAGAAGCAATAGCTAGTCCAACCAATGATTCTTCGGTGGTTATTAAGCTGTTTAAGACCATCATATTCCCTAGATTTGGAGTACCTCGGATAGTAATTAGTGATGGAGGATCTTACTTTATTAATAAGGTCTTCGAGAAGCTGCTAA
Organism: Orychophragmus violaceus; assembly: GCA_030180135.1. Lineage (NCBI taxonomy): Eukaryota > Viridiplantae > Streptophyta > Magnoliopsida > Brassicales > Brassicaceae > Orychophragmus > Orychophragmus violaceus. Next base: position 62,605,357 of record CM058233.1, read on the forward strand.
AGAAGCATGGAGTTCATCACCGAGTTACTACTCCTTATCACCCTTAGACTAGTGGACAGGTCGAGGTTTCTAACAGACAGATCAAGGAGATCTTAGAGAAGACAGTTGGGAAGACAAGGAAGGGTTTGGCAGCAAAGCTAGATGATGCACTATGGGCTTACCGGACTGCATTTAAGACACCACTTGGGACCACTCCATTTCATTTGCTGTATGGAAAAGCACGTCATCTGCCTGTATAGCTTGAGCACAAAGCAGCAAGGGCTGTGAAGCAGATGAACTTCGATCTTAAGTCTGCTGCAGAGAGGAGATTGGTGCAGCTTAATTAGTTGGATGAGATAAGACATTTTGCCTATGATAACTCAAAGCTGCACAAGGAGAGGACTAAGGCTTATCATGACAAGGAGATTGTCTCTAGACAATTTGAGCCTAATGATCAGGTACTTTTGTATAACTCTCGTTTGCAATTGTTTCTAGGTAAGCTGAAATCAAGGTGGTCTGGTCCTTTCACAATCAAGGAGGTACGTCCTTATGGAGCTGTCGTTCTGATCAGCCAGGAAGGTAAGGAATTTACTGTGAATGGACAGAGAGTAAAGCATTATTGGGCTAAGGCCGAGATTCCAGTAGGTCAGATTTTGCCTCTGGATGTTGCACCCTCTGTCTGATTGAGCTAAAACGTCAAGCTATTGACGCTAAAAGAGCGCTGAGTGGGAGGCAACCCACTGTTTTGTTTTTGCTATTCATTTTTGGGGTTTTTGTTAGGATTTTACGTTTGTTTTTGTTTCTGGTGAGTTTTATCTGCAGGTTTCGACAGAATCGCAATGCGTCGAAATTGTGTCGATCGTCACAAAACGAGAAATCGCACTGCATCGATCGTTGCGGTCATGAGCAACGATCGACACATGACGAAAAATCGCCTAGCAACGGTCATTACATTTATGTAACGATCGATGCATGCGCGACAGAGGTAAAAATCAGACAGAACTCAACACATCCATAACATTTCCTTTCTTTTACCAACCCTTAGCTTAACACTACTGGGGACAGTGTGTTTCAAGTGTGGGGGAGGTGCTACTGACTTTTATCTTTCTGTTTTCTTAGAGTCAGTCCAGTTTTCAAAAAAAAATTGTTTTATTGAGGCAAAACAAGTTTAAGTAGGAAACAATGAATTTTGGAGAAGTTAACAACATCTTGCAGGAACTTAAGTAACCATTGGGATGAAGTTGAAAGATCAATCTATGACTATTAGAAAACCCAATACAGATCAACCTACTAAGGACACCCATATCAATTCAGGTATTCAGAGGATCCTTTTACTGGCTTCACCCTTAACTTGACTTTAATTTTCTCACCTAAGGGCTTGGTATACCTTGAGTCGGACTCCTTTGTTAGTTCTGACACAGCTTGTAAACCTGTCCGAGTATGGTTCCCTTCTCCCCTTCCATAAAATAAAAAAAAGTAATAAACTGAGGATGAGTTAGTAACTCCGAAGTGGTCACGGGAGTGGTAGCAAACACTATTACCTCCTGTGCGATCCATGGAATGTGTCCAAAGTACACCCCTTAACGGGAAGAGCACTGATAAAAAAAAAAATGATACCCAATGGGGAAAAATCAGAATGCTAAGGAAGGGAAAAGAGAAGAAAAGGAACCAGAAAAAGATAGTATGGTGGTCTAGAGCTGATAAAGTAAGAATCCATGTGCCCTTTGATCGATAATTCTTAGGTGAGACCGCACCTAATATGCTTAAGAAGTCAGTAGGGTGAATTTGAATTGCTTGGATTGATTATGGAGTTTATTTAGGACAGTTTCTAAGTGTGGGGGAAGTACATGTTGGTCTTGATGTCTTGCAGTTGATTCTTTCAGTGGTTTACTAAGGGGAATCTGAGTGTTGTTGCTTCAAAGATAAAAAGAGTTTCTGAAAGTTTTTAAACCTCTTTACCATGTTTTAGTTCTCTGTTTTGCTTGAGGGCAAGCAAAGGCTAAGTGTGGGGGAGTTGATATATTATGGTTTTTACCGGTTTTATGCCATGATATAAGTATGTTTTAGAGTCTTTTGGTGTTCTTTTAGAGTCTTTTACAGGTTTTATTAGGTACACACGCGTTTGGAGTGCATTTGGAGATTATGGAGCTAAATGGAGCATTTTGGAGTTTTGACCCGAGAGTTTGTGCTCACTGTCCGAAACAGAGGAGTGTGTCGATCGACGCACATCAGCATCGATCGATGCACAGCGTGTTGGGCCAGACTCGCGGCGGTTTGATGAAGAATGATGATATTGCAAAGTTGCCCAGAAGTTCTAGATATTTACACAGAAGCCCCAAGACGTGATTTAGCTATTTAATTAGGTTTTAACTTCAGTTTTTAGATACGCTATCATACTTTAGATCAGAGAGTTTTTAGAGCTATTTGGGGCTGATCTGATCCTGTACTACACCTTATTTTTGGAGAAGATTTCGAACCCCCTTTACTTGTTTAATCTCTTTTATGATATCTAATTATTCATTGATCATGTTTTCATTATCTATGTCTGAGTAGATTCATAGTTAGGTTTAGAGATTCTCAATAGGGATTTTATGACTTGCTAGATATAATAATTCAGTTAAGGATTCATATCAATAGATGTTCTTCAAGCTAAATTGTGTTTAATGCTAGTTCTAACTTGATCACTTAGAATCTAGATCTTAGGCTGCTAGATTGACACGAAAGTGTGGTTTAGAATCTGAACCATTTAGGTTGAGCAATATAATTACTCGCAAAGAAATTTGGTTTAATTATATTGTGAACATATCGAACTTGATCATTAAAGCTGGTTTAATCTGTTAGGAATTACAAAGACATTTGGATTTCTGTAATTAGGCTTAGAGAATTCTCACAACGAAAGTTGGTTAATTCTATATCTGTGTTTTGAGTTCTAGAACTGTGTTTAATTAGATCCTGACTGAATGATTTGTCTGCTTGTCTGATTTCCTGAGAACTCCCTAGACTTAGCGCCCTTAGTTAATTGCTTACAAACCAAACTTGCTACTTGTTTACTTTCTTACATTGCTTTTCGTTTCTCAATACAATTTGCTTTCTCCTAGTTTAAGCTTGACCGTTCTAATTCTATCGTTGCCCTGAGTCCTCATGGATTCGATCCCTAAGTACTACATTGATATTGTTGTGCACTTGCAGTTAGTATAGGGTTAAAACTTTACACCTATCAATCAACGAGAAAATGCTGATCCAAGCCCTTGACACAATAGAGGAAGAGCAAGATCGGGCTCTACTCCGCATTCAAAATTATCAGCAGCTCGCAACCCGGTACTATAACCAAAAAGTCAAAGAGCGGCATTTTCAAGTCGGCGACTACGTCCTGCGCAAGGTCGGTGCAAAGTGGGAAGGGCCCTACAAAGTCACGAAAGTCGTCAAGCCTGGAGTTTACGAGCTCGAATCAATGAAAGGCAAAGCTCTACCGCGATCATGGAATTCAGCTAGCCTGAAAGAATATTTCTGAAGCAACTAAGCCTATCACGGCCCTAAAAAAAAAAAAATCATATGTATGAACTACGAGCGACTTGATTCTTCCTCGGAAGATACGTAGGCAGCCTTCATCAGCACAGTCGCAAATCTCATAAAAAAATTTATTTTACAGCCTATACCGCGTTGAAAGCTCACCAAAGCCAAACCAGGTTAGTCTTTTTAAAATTTCAACATTTAACTGAAAGCCGAGTCTAAGTAACTCGCAGAAAGCCGAGTCTAAGTAACTCGCAGAAAGCCGAGCATCCAATAAGACTCGCATTAGCATCATGCTCCCTGGCCAGGGGTGTGGTCTTCCTTGCACACGAGGTGCACATCGTGGCAAGGAAAAGCCGAGATCCGTCTCGCACTAAAAACCGGGTCCGTACCCGTACGTTCTTTGTGGTGGGCGATAACAAATAAGCCGAGCAAACCGCCTTACGGAAAAAACAAGATTTAAGTCGCTAAATGTTTCAAATTTGTTCTAGAACGATATTGAATACATGATTAGCCCGACTAAGTCGCAAACATGATTTAAGTCGCTAAAATGTTTCAAATTTGTTCTAGAACGATATTTAATACATGATTAGCCTGACCAAGTCGCAAACATGATTTAAGTCGCAAGATGTTTCAAATTTGTTCTAGAACGATATTAAAGACATGATTAGCCCGACTAAGTCACAGAACAAGTTTAATACATGATTAATCCGATTTAAATCACAACCATGGTTTAAAATCGCTATATGTTTTCATATGGAAACGCGATTTACTTCGCCTTGTTTTAAATATTGTCAAGAATAAATTTAAACACAAGTTTAGTCCGACTTAAATCGCAAAGCATGACCAAAACATAAGCCCTAGCAATTTGAAGGTTAAACCACAACAATTAACTTAATATATTAAAACCCTCCTCTTAATCAGAGAAGGGCAAAAGTCTTACAAAAATACAAGGCATAAATTATACAAACAAAAGAGGATCATTCGACTCCGACCGACTTCTCTGTCCCTTCCTCCTTCTCGACATTCACGTCTGGCTCGACGCCTAAAGCTGCGACTTGCAGACCGACCGACTTGACGAGGCTCTCAGGGATTTCTTCCGGGATCACACCGCGATTAGTTCCAAATTGTTCGATATTATGCGGGATGGGAGGAGGAGAGTCATGAAGGAGGTTGAGAAGAGGATGATGAATCGGTGAGAGGACAAACGTGAGCTCCTCCTTAGTCACGACTTCCATTTCGTCGAGTTTGGCGTTCACCAAAACCTCATCGGCAGCAACTTGGTCCAAAAGAGCCTGAGGGATCGGAACACCTTCACCGCTAAGCTTCATCAGACACTTCTTGAGTCCGAAGATTTGGGCTTGCTCAGCCTGCAAAGCGACAACGGCCTCCTGATCCTTCACATATCGTTGAAAGAGATCAAAGTGAGTCTGCGCCTTTGCCCTAACCGCGGCTTCAACTCTCTCCCTCTCTTTCCGAACCAAGTCGGTATAGAATATTTCCTGGCTCTCTCTCTTTTTCTGCAGCTTGAGAAGATCGATTTTCGACTTCTCCGTGACAAGACTCAGCTCCTCCGCTGCACCCGAAGCTTATCTGCCAGAACCAAGTTGCTCGCTTCAAGAGCCTTCTTCTGCTCTTTTGCCTTCTTCAGAACCATCCCGCTTAACCACGGCATCGGCCATCTTCTGAGCACTCCAAGAGCTCTCGAGAGCCACACGGTTCGAAGCAGCAATCATCTGCAAACAGGAGGAAGTCACATTAAAAATAACAAATTAACACACAAAAAAAGAAGACAAGCAACGAACTTACCGTTGCCTCGGCTTGCTTCAGCTTAAGGATCGCGTCAGAATGAGGCAGCTCCTGTAAAACCGGCCAATCCTTTTCGTTGCCCCTCACGCAGGTCAGCATGTCGAAGCAGACTCGAGGATTCTCGATAAGAGGGACTTCGCTTGCATACTGATAAGTGAAGTTATGGATTGACGGGCGAACTTCACCCTCCTTTATTTCACGTCGAGGTTTAACCAGAACAATTTCCTTTCGAGAAGCGAAGGGCTTCATGTTGCCCGACGAATCAGCGACATCCCCAGACTCCTCGTAAAACCGCTTCCATGGGTTCTTGACCGTAGCAGGTTTATCCGTGGAATCTTTCTCAATAGAAATCTCCTGAGCAGGCTTGACCGCCTTTGTGGATCTCTTTGCCGGCTTTTCCAGATCCAACTTCCCTTCAGCCGCCCTCTTTATGGATTGTGTCTTCGGCGGAACTTTCTCAGCCGGAGCCGCCATGGTAGGCACTGTCTTGTCAGCAATTTGAGGAGCAACCGACTTCTCAGCAGTAGCAGACGGTGCCCCTTCCTGAGAAGATACGTCTGCGTCCTTTAATGGACCACCAGAAGGATTGACGGAAATCTTCTGCGAATAGTCAACAGACAAAACTCTCCTAAATTTGCCCATCTTCTTTGGTTCGACCAATTGCTCGGGAGTCACCTTCGTCTTGGTCTCCCACTTGACTGAAAGGAAGAAAATATTCGGGATTAAGAAATAAGAAAGAATACCGAATTCCGCAGAATAGAGAAGTAAAATACCTTTAGAAATTCGAGGGAGAGAGTTGGTTATGCGCTCCCGAGTAAGATGCGACCACTTGCGGAGACCAAGGGATTGGATTTTCTCAAGAATCGGGAAGAAATCCTCCGGATACGGCTTGAGAAACGGATGATGTACTGCAACAACAAAACAAAAATTAAGTAAATGACCACATTAATTAAATAACAAATTTGGAGCGACATCTACCAAGGTTCGTGTTCCATGACGTTCTGATGAGATCCTTATGTTCGTTGGAAATCACTAAAGAGGACATTTCGACATAGAAATAATATCTCTGCCAGTTGTTGACTTTACTTGGCGCATTCGTTATCACACGATTGCCGCTCTTAAACTTGACCGCATAGCATCCTGGGCTGGTATTCGTCATAGAATTAATCGACGTCATCTCCTCAAAAATGCTGACGGTTATAGTTATGTCGGCTTCGGCGCCAAGTACAAGGAGACCCACCATATGACGAACAGCAACAGCTGAGAGCTGAGAGATAGCAATCTCACGACGGTGGTAGTAGGAAACCAGAAGATCGGGGAGTGGGAACCAACAGCGGCTTCCCCCGGTGTATGTATTGATAAAATATGACTCGTATAAGGTCATATATCCCGGCGGAGGATTCCATGGACGATCAAGCGTACACGGGATGAGAAACTTAATCCTCAGGTCGGCTCCGCATCCCTGAAGAGTGGGAGTTACCGACTTTATGGTAGAACGAGTTTCAAAGACGTTATCATACGCCTCCTTGGGAATATCCGACCTCCCAACGGTGGGAGCGTAGTCGTCACTATCAGTACTCAAATCGCCCTGCTCGACATCGACATCATTCTTTTCGGAGCCCTCAGGACCAGAATCCCGGAGTTGCGGGATGATAAAATCTCCCCGACCAGAAGTCTCTGCGGCATCAGTTTGTCGTGCCAGCTCGCGACGATGCCAAAGTTCATCAACTTCGAGATGAACAGGATGACTCTTCAGCTCAGAAGACGTGCTCGAAGACGATGAATCAGATGAAACGGTATGACGACTTGGCGAATCGTCCGCAGATGAAACGGTAACAATATCTTTGTCTTTGTTTCCATAACAACGGATCAAAGACATAATTATTGAAGAACGGAATAAGAACAAGCAGCGAGATTCGGTGTTCGATCTAAAATCCTAATAAACTACGACTGAGCAACGGCGGAGATCAAATCGGAAAATCAAAACTGGCAGAGAGAGAAAAATTACCTTTTAACTTCTTCACTTGAGCAAGAATGAGGAAATGAGAGGCGAGAGAGGACCATTTATGGTGAAAATGACGGCGGAGAACTCGAGGCAATAATTACCTAGGTGACGCTTCGTTTTTCGCGCCTATCCGATCGGTTGAACCAAGGATAAATCCGATTTCGCCTGGTTAAATCAAACATACACCGGTTCAAGTTTAACCATCCAATTCACCCCGGTCGAAATCAAGCTGGAGCGGTCCAACAAGTTGTGGGCCTAAAGAGGGGCTAGTCTCGATGAAGAACATGGGCCTACAAAATCATTTCTTAAACCATAGGTTAACTCCTCGTAATGCCGACTTAAATTCAAGTCGCCACACTAGGGGGAGACTTATTGTTGGAGTCAAGATTAGCACTTTCCTTAAAAGGCCTATTCATGAGTTTAGGTCGGCCCGAAATGGAAAGACGGTTTAGGGCCCAAGTCGGTAAAACATAGGTTAAACCCGACTCGGTTCAACCGGCTAACATTAGGGTTTAGGAGATACGAGTCAAAAGCAGGACAAAGGCGGCGCATAGCAACATCAAGATATGGAAATACTCCATATCTTAATAAACCGAGATATTAGGAAACATTCGTGTTTATCTCAATTTTCCTTATTTGAAACCGACATTGTAACCCTATATAAAGGGACCTCGTCATTCAATAACAGACACGCTTTTCATAATATTTTAGCCTGAGAGACTTAAGCAAATCGACTTTAACCTAATCTCTCTCCGGTGACTTCGACTTCTTTTTACCGCTTTATTCCCTCTCGGAAACCTAAAGTGAAACCCTAATTTCAATAATCTCACCGTGTTCTTAAATCCTTCTTTTAGAATCCCTAATTTACAAACCCTAAAATTCTTGCTATCTTTGGATACGCAGAATTGAGATCTTACAACTTCTATTTGTAACTCCCAACTCCACCACACAAGACCAATTCAAAAAGCTTCCTAGCAAATTTAATAATAGCCCCGAATGATGACAGAAGGAGGGCCACACAGCCGGTATGTTTATGGTTTTGATCAGATTTGTTAAATCTCTAGTGAAAACTACCTTTACACATCTATGACTAATCATACTCTCCAAAGCCCATTCAAAAACTATCAGTTCAGTCTCATCTTCAGAATTCACCTTATCAAAGGATCTTCTACTGTGAAGTAAGACCTTACTTGCTTCATCTCTCAAAACCCATGCTCCTCCAACACATTCTCCATTCTTCGACCAAGCCATTCCAACGTTGCACTTGACCCAACCAATATGAAGAGGTTTCCATTTCACCACAGCTGCATTTTGATTTCTCATCTCTCTAATATTGAATTCACTTTGAACCAATTGAGATAAAAAGCAAAATTCACAATCCTCCTTCACCTTGGAAAACGTTTCATCATTAGAACATTTCGATTTTTCCATTAAAAAAACAGACCACCCAAGGCCACAATCTCTTGCATTCACGATCTACCCTCACATTTTCAGAGAGCTTAAACAAGTATTGGAGATTAACAAAGAGTGAAGAAGAATTAAACCCATTTTCCAGATGAGGAAACCCCGATATAGCCCATAACAGTCTTGCCACAGTACAATCACATTGCACATGGTCAATGGACTCTCCCTCCAGGCCACATCACTGACATTTCGAATCTACTTTCATTCCTCTTCCACAAATTAAATCTGCTACCGGAACCGCATCATTTAACGCTTTCCAAATGAAGGTACGAATCTTTGGAGGGGCTAAAACTTTCCAAGCCTTGATCTCCAGAGCGTTCAAAGAAGGGAGGATTCCGCTTCAGCGAGGCAAGAAGATTTCTCTATTTGCGAAAAAGCCAATACCTTGATTTAATTGGGTATTTCCCTCTTTTGTTATATCGCCACACCAAAAGTCCTCCTTAGCCGGAACAAGTTGAGATTGTAAGATCAGAGCAACATCAGACGGAACAAAAATCTCTTCCAACACTACAAGAAAACAGCGTTTTCACGACTGCACCTTTAATCGCAGAATAGTCGTTGATCGGGGTTTTACGACAAACATACGACTAGTCGTCAATCCATAGTCGCTAAATCTCGTAGTCGTATTATTAGTCGGCGAGGTACGACTATCTATACGACCAACATAGGTAATCGTAAAATAGACGTAGCATTATCGGAAGATATAGGGACTAATATGTGACTACGTTAGCGACATTTGTGCGACTATAGAGGGAGTCCAGATGACGTCGGAGATATGTTGTCATCAAATAGTCGTTAAATTAGGTGACCATGGGGCGATTAATATGCGACTGTATTGTATAGTCAGAAAGTAGTCGTAAATATTAGCCACTATGGAGCGACTGGGTAACGACCATTTTAACTACTATCCCGCGACTAATCTGAACATCCATATACGATTATGGTAATGATCTCGCTACTATGTGGCGACTGTTATGTGATTGACTAGTAAAGTCACGATTTAGTCGTAGACTATGGTGACGTTTTGGCGATTGTTTATTGACTAATTTACCGATTATATGACGACTAATTTGAGAATCCAAATACGAATATGGTAAACATCTTGCAATTAAATGTCGACTGTTAAACGACTATGCAGCGTTTAAACGAAACATCCAAATTCGATTATGGTACAGTCTGGGAGACTAGTATATGACTCTTTAATATAGTCACAACATAGTCGTAAATATTAAGCGACTATTCGGGAAATCTAGATTTGCTGATGGTAAATATTTAGCGACTAGTTTGTGTGTGTAGTCCGAATAATTGACGACCGTTTATTTGCTTTTTCGTAAAATTAAGAATTTGGATTAATTTTATTTTCGATTTGGTAATGGGTGACACCGTAATTTGATTGGTACAACAAACGTAACAAACACTTGCATCAAAAATAACATTGGTAACATGTAGACATAGACGACCTACATACGCAAACTCCAGCATTTAGGAGTTGTCAAATCATATACCAATAAATTAACAAGTGCAAGAGACAATGATAAAGTAACCTACGAATCAGATGGTGTTGTTGTCTTACTTTTGGCTTCCTTCAGTTGCTCTTGGTGGGCAAAACCGCTGAAAAGTGTATGGGCTGCTTGTGCTTGCGCATTAAAAGATTAGTTGTCGACTCGATAAGGATTTACTCGTCTATCCTTCTCAGTGGCCTGTAACAATTACATACAGTAAGAGAAAAACAATTAAATAAAGGACGTGAGATGACTTTATAAACGTGGATTGTGAAAAATGTTACTTTACCTGAGGAAAGATGTTGTATATTCAACTGTTGATATCTCACGAGGTCAAAGTTCTTTGCAGTGCTTCAGCAGTTCTTTGTGATGCTAACCATGTCTTTCATACGTCGTTGATATATCTCCTCAACAAATGTTTAAGAAAAAAAATTATGAATGGTTTGGCCATGTCTCAAATGATACAAAAATTATCTTGTAAGCGCTCAGACACTCGAACTTAGCAGAACAAATTAATGAGTTAAGCAGAGATTAGTGTCTTCAATTGCGTGCTAACTATAAGATTAACATCATAACCATCAGACTCTAACTCCTCAAACACTCATTTAAAAATATAACCAACTTACCAAGACTGTGGATTATAGGAGTCGTTTACAACCTGTAGAACCAAAATTAACTGTAAACAAATAATCGTTTACATCCCTAAAACTAGATTTTCATGAAAACGAATTTTAGGATGTTTGTATCAACTATACAGAGATCCAGATTCAACCAATCTAATCAACATGCTACAGATTCAATGGAACCCTAAGGCTCTTATACCACTAAAGGAATTTCTAGCAGATCCTAATCCAATTAGGCAATCCTAGTATGAATTCCAAGCCTAGGATCTAAGGTTCATATAGTTGAATCTATCAGATCTCGAGATTACCTGGTGAATTTGCAGCGGAAAATGAACAAGTAGTCGAGATCAAGAAGCACCTCAAACGATGTGCCTCTACTGGTATCCACACGCACACAAACTGAACAGCATGGATGCTAGTGCCTATTGAGATCAAATCTCTTGAGAGGTTTCTATTCTAGTTATGGTGGCTGTAAATTAGGCTAAGTTCGAGTTTAGGTCGACCATATAACTTATATATGTCGACTTAAACCACAACGGAATTAACCAACGATTAAACTGAATTAATCTGGTAATCCGCGAGTTGTGTCGACCGACACACTCTTTGTGTCGATCGACACTGCCCCAGAATATTGATAACCAATGCATATCAAATATGCATTCACTAGATCATTACATTAATGATCAACCTCGTCTTTAACGTCCAGTTTGCTTAGGTGTGTGACCCTGTAGGATCATATAACACTAGCAATGAGTTCTCAACTCATTGATCATAAGTGGCTTCTAGCAAAGCATTATGACTACCTAGTGTTATGTGATTGTCTCATCTCGACAATACGACTTCCACTTAGAGTAAGTACAATAGATTTCAGGACATTCCCAACATACTCGGCCAACAAAATCCTTCTCTGATGCATACACGGAGACGAGATAAGTCGGGTGCTCGAAGAAACACACTCAGGAGAATGTGGCAATCATTCCGGGGGTCGGTCACTCGCTCTTAAAATTAAGCTAAATGGTCATTATTATGCAACTATGATAGCCGATTGTGAGGCTTATTCCAACAAATGTGAAAAGTGTCAGCGTCATGCGCCATTCATACATCGACCTACGGAATTGCTTACCACCTCGACTGCAGCTTATCCATTCATGAGATGGGCAATGGATATCGTTGGACCGTTACCATTATCCAATCAAAGGCGCTTCTTACTTATCATGACCGACTACTTCACAAAGTGGGTCGAAGCTAAGGCTTATGTCGCAATTCATGACGTCCAAGTTCAAAACTTCGTTTGGAAATATATCATATGCCGGTTCGGACTACCGTACAAAATCTTCACAGATAACGGGTCACAATTCACTTCGAATATGTTTGAAGGGTTCTGCAAGAAGTGGGATATACGGCTTAGTAAGTCGACACCAAGATATCCTCAAGGAAATGGACAAGCCGAAGCCACAAATAAAACTATCATTGCCGGCATCAAAAACCGACTTGAAAGCAAAAAAAAGAATCTGGGCTGACGAGTTGGATGGAGTCCTTTGGTCGCATAGACCAACCCCTCGACGCGCAACAGGAGCTACCCCCTTTTCCTTAGCCTTCGGCGTAGAAGCAATGGTCCCAGCGGAAGCAAACATCTACACCCTCCGCCGATCTCTTATGCCACAGCATAGCGAGATCAATGATATATAATGGTTTTTACCGGTTTTATGCCATGATATATGTATGTTTTAGAGTCTTTTGGTGTTCTTCTAGAGTCTTTTACAGGTTTTATTAGGTACACACACGTTTGGAGTGGATTTGGAGATTATGGAGCTAAATAGAGCATTTTGGAGTTTTGACCCGAGAGTTTGTGCTCACTGTCCGAAACAGAGGAGTGTGTCGATCGACGCACATCAGCATCGATCGATGCACAGCGTGTTGGACCAGACTCGCGGCGGTTTAATGAAGAATGATGATATTGCAAAGTTGCCCATAAGTTCCAGATATTTACACAGAAGCCTCAAGACGTGATTTAGCTATTTAATTAGGTTTTAACTTCAGTTTTTAGATACGCTATCATACTTTAGAGCAGAGAGTTTTTAGAGCTATTTGGGGCTGATCTGATCATGTACAACACCTTATTTTTGGAGAAGATTTCGAACCCCCTTTACTTGTTTAATATCTTTTATGATATCTAATTATTCATTGATCATGTTTTCATTATCTATGTCTGAGTAGATTCATAGTTAGGTTTAGGGATTCTCAATAGGGATTTTATGACTTGCTAGATATAATTAATTCAGTTAAGGATTTATATCAATAGATGTTCTTCAAGCTAAATTGTGTTTAATGCTAGTTCTAACTTGATCACTTAGAATCTAGATCTTAGGTTGCTAGATTGACACGAAAGTGTGGTTTAGAATCTGAACCATTTAGGTTGAGAAATATAATTACTCGCAAAGAAATTTGGTTTAATTAGATTGTGAACATATCGAACTTGATCATTAAAGCTTGTTTAATCTGTTAGGAATTACAAAGACATTTGGATTTCTGCAATTAGGCTTAGAGAATTCTCACAACGAAAATTGGTTAATTATATATATGTGTTTTGAGTTCTAGAACTGTGTTTAATTAGATCATGACTGAATGATTTGTCTGCTTGTCTGATTTCCTGAGAACTCCCTAGACTTAGCGCCCTTAGTTAATTGCTTACAAACCAAACTTGCTACTTGTTTACTTTCTTGCATTGCTTTTCGTTTCTCAATACAATTTGCTTTCTCCTAGTTTAAGCTTGACCGTTCTAATTCTATTGTTGCCCTGAGTCCTCGTGGATTCGATCTCTAAGTACTACATTGATAATGTTGTGCACTTGCAGTTAGTATAGGGTTAAAACTTTACACCTATCAAGTTTTTGGCGCCGTTGCCGGGGACTCTTTGGAGTCTTCGATAGATTCGAACTTAGGGTTTTTACTAGGATTTTTATTTTTTGTTTTAGTTTTAGTTACTGATTTTTCTGTTTCTTTCTCTGTAGCAGGTTTTAATTTCGCATAGCATCGATCGTTGCACCTCTTGTGTCGATCGTTACTAGGCGATTGGAGTTGAATCGATCGTTGCACTGTTAGCATCGATCGTTGCTTGACGATTACAGACGGTTTATGCAGACGCGTGATACCAGAAGTAATCCGAACACTAACCTCGTTAACCTCCAACTTGAAGAGCTTGCTAGACTAGAGAGGACTAACAGAAGAGTTCAAAGAGCAAGGATGGTTGTTGAACGTGTGATCATAATGCCTGATGCTCAAGGTACCCTGAGGGACCGACAAAACAATCCGTACAATACTGCTGGAGAACGGATTGATGCTAAAGGGAATGTTATCCGTGATCCTCCTGAGAAACCACGCCAGGAGCAGAACCAAGGCCAAGGACAGGCCCAAGGTAGAGAGATGGTTGTCCATGAGAGGACTTTGGCTGACTATAACCGTCCGGATGAGTTCCATGCTAACCGGTCAGCTCTTGTACCTCCTGATTTTGATAGGAATGATTTTGAAATCAAGACCATCTACTACTCGCTTCTGAGGCAAAATGCCTTCCATGGCTATCCTAATGAGCAGCCGATGGATCACATAGATGAGTTTGAGGACATAGTCACTGGGATGAAGTATGATGGAGTGAATTATGACTATCTGTTTCTCAAACTCTTCCCCTACTCTCTCGCTGGAGATGCTGCTGCCTGGCTGAAACAGCTTCCACCTGGGAAGTTTGTTACATGGGATGCTTTGAAGAGTCAGTTTCTGCGACACTTCTATGATGATGCTCGCTCTGATCAGTCAAGGCAGGACATTCTCACTTTTTCTCAAGGTCCGACAGAGCCTCTTAAGACTGCCTGGATGAGATTCAAGAAGTACCAACGTGACTGCCCGCATCATGGATTCACTGAGGTAACATTGCTGGGTATCTTCTTTAGAGGTATAGATCTTCCATATCAGACTGCATTGGACAATTCCAGCAATGCCAATTTTAACACTAGGACTCCTGCTCAAGCTAAGCAATTGATAGATAACTTAGTAAGCAGTAATAGCTGCAAGACTACTGATGAGAGAAGGAAGAAGTCTGGTGGAAAGATAGAGAATTTGGAGATAGCTGATATTAGATCTAAGCTGGACACTGTTTGTAATCTTCTTGCTGGGAAAAAGGCTGTCCATTTTGCTCAAGATGTTGAAGTGATCAATGCTGAAGAGGATGATCATGAAGAGGATGTGAACTACATCGGAGGATCTGGATTCCAAGGAAATAGGTTTGAAAATCAGTCTGTAATAGGTTCTTCAATGGAGGACAGAAGAGTGCTTTCAACAGCAACCAAAACTCTTCTGGATTTGGACAGACTAGTAGATTTCAGAAACCTTTCCAACAAGGTAATCAGAGGAATTATGGATCTTCCTCTTACCAAGCACCTCCTGTAGCTACTACTCATGAGAGTAAGATGGAGAGTATGATGGAGCAGCTGCTGAAGGGTCAGACTAAGAATGATGTAGACCTCGACAAGAATATAGGTGCTGTCTATGAGGATCTCAATGGGAAGTTCGAATCTTTGAGCACACATATGAAGGAGCTTGATGCTAAAGTTGCAAGAACTGCTGGATATGTTCAGAGGCCAGATGGATCTCTTCCGGGATGGACTGATGCTAATCCTAAGTATCAGTGCAATGCAGTGACATTGAGAAGTGGTAAGGAGCTATTTCCTGCCCAGAAAAAACAGTTAAGTGTCGAAGAAATCGTGGAAATTGAAGAAATGGAAGATAGAATCCGTGGAATTCGCAATGCGTCGATCGATGCACCTCAGCAACGATTGATGCAAAGCAAAAACAAGGATGATGAACCGAGGGTCGTCGCAGAAGTCGTAACACAGTCGCCCAGCAACGATCGATGCAACACTAGCAACGATCGACGCAAGGCGACTGCAGAGAACTCAGACGCAGAAAAGCTGAAAAAGCCAAGTGAAAGGGTTTACAAGCCTAAAGTACCTTATTCTAAAAATCTCAGGAAGGCTAAGAACGATAAGCAGTATACCAAATGCAAGGAGATCATCAAAAAGGTGAAGGTCGAAGTGCCTTTGATGAGGACTACTCCTGTGATGAGGAGATGTCTTAAGGACTTACTTGCTGGTAAGTGGTCTGATGAGGAGAGTGCAATGATGTTCACGGAGGTATGTAGTGCAGTGATTCAGGGCAGAATTCCTGAGAAGTTGAAAGATCCATGGAGCTTTGTGTTGGATTGTGCCATCTACAGAGAAAGATTCGAAAGATCTTTATGTGATCTTGGTTCTAGTGTGAACCTTATGCCCTTCTCTGTTGCTAAGAGACTTGGGATGACTGACTTCCTACCTACTAGGATCTCGCTGGTTCTGGCAGACAGAACAATCAGAATTCCTGAAGGAGTATTGGAGGATGTGCCTATAATGATTGGCCAATGTGTGATTCCTACTGATTTTGTGGTTCGGCGGTATGGAGAGGAACCAAAGGATCCACTGATTTTGGGTAGGCCTTTCTTAGCTACTGCTGGTGCGATGATTGACTGCCAAGGAGGTAAAATAATTCTAAATGTGGGTGATCTGAAGATGAGTTTTGATATGGACAAACTGGTGAAGAGACCAACCATCGACGGACGGACCTTCTATGTGGACACACTCGGTGATTTGGCTGCAGAGTACTTTCACAAGTCACATGCTGAAGATCCACTGGAGAGAGCTTTACTGAGCTCTATAATGGAGCTGGAACACTTGCAAGATGAGCCCGCAATCTGCTATGCGAGGCTGATGGATTCTGTTGAGCAAGTGATGAAGTTAGAAGTGTCTGACGCGGCTTTGCATCGATCGACACAGCCTAAGCATCGATCGTTGCAAGTCGACAGAGACTGGGCAGAGGAAAAGGCTCCGAAAATTGAGCTGAAACAACTTCAATCCGGGCTAAGGTAAGCATTTCTTGGACCTAATTCAACTTACCCAGTGATTGTTAATGTTAGTTTGAACAACGCAGAGCTCACTTTACTGCTAAGCAAGCTGCGCAAGCATCGCAAAGCTCTTGGCTATTCTCTTGATGACATTTTAGGTATCTCTCCGGAGCTGTGCATGCATCAGATACATCTTGAGGACGAGTCCAAGACATTTGTTGAGCATCAGAGAAGGCTTAATCCTAATCTACAGGAAGTGGTGAAGAAGGAGATCATGAAGCTCTTAGATGCTGGGATTATATACCCGATTTCAAATAGTGATTGGTTGAGTCCAGTCCATGTAGTGCCTAAGAAAGGCGGAGTTACAGTAGTAAAGAATGAAAAGAACGAGCTGATTCCTATAAGGACTGTGACTGGACACCGGATGTGCATAGATTACAGGAAGCTCAATGCTGCAACAAGGAAGGATCATTTCCCTGTACCCTTCATTGATCAGATGCTGGAGAGGTTAGCAAATCACCCCTACTAGTGATTCCTCGATGGATATTCAGGTTTCTTTCAGATTCCTATCCATCCAGAGGATCAGGGAAAGACCACCTTCACTTGTCCATATGGCACATTTGCTTACCGTAGGATGCCTTTGGACTCTGCAATGCACCAGCTACATTCCAGAGATGCATGATGTCCATATTCACTGATATGATTGAGGACTTTATGGAGGTTTTTATGGATGACTTCTCAGTCTATGGGTCATCTTATAATGAGTGCTTGGATAACCTGTGCAAGGTACTGACTAGATGCGAGGAGAAGCACTTGGTTCTTAATTGGGAGAAATGTCATTTCATGGTCAGAGATGGCATTGTACTTGGACATAAAGTGTCTGAAGCAGGAATTGAAGTAGACCGCGCTAAGATTGAGGTAATGACCAGCCTTCAGGCGCTTGATTCTGTAAAGTCTATAAGGAGCTTTCTTGGACCTGCTGGTTTCTATAGACGGTTCATCAAGGACTTCAGTAAGATTGCTAGACCACTAACTGCCTTGCTGTATAAGGATACCAAATTTGAGTTCAATGCAGATTGTAAGACTGCATTTGAAAAGATCAAGCAGGCATTAGTGAGTGCTCCTATAGTTCAGCCACCAGATTTGGATTTACCTTTTGAGGTTATGTGTGACGCAAGTGACTATGCTGTAGGAGCTGTTCTTGGGCAGAAGAAGGACAGAAAGCTTCATGCTATCTATTATGCTAGTAGGACACTAGATGATGCGCAGAGAAACTATGCCACTACCGAGAAGGAGCTGTTGGCTATTGTCTTTGCATTTGAGAAATTCCGCCCATATCTTGTTGGCTCCAAGGTGATTGTACAAACTGATCATTCAGCCCTGAAGTATCTGATGCAGAAGAAAGATGCTAAGCCAAGATTGTTGAGATGGATTCTATTGCTTCAGGAGTTTGACATTGAAGTGAGGGACAAGAAGGGAGTTGAAAATGGAGTTGCAGACCATCTTTCAAGGATACTGGTTGAGGAAGACGTGCCCATTAATGATTTCTTGCCTGAAGAGAACATCAACATGATTGGGACAGTGTTTCAGACGGATTTGGGCAGAAACTTGCAAAACTGTCGGATTAATCGCTTTGCGTCGATCGATGCCACATCTGTGACGATCGATGCATGTGTCGGGGCTGCGACGATCGGTGCAACCTTATGCGACGATCGTTGCAATGTGGATACAGAACCAGAACCTTTCACGGTTCAAATTGGAGACTATGTCTTCAAGGTAGATGCTGTCGCAACCACCGATCGACCCTAGTATGCATATATAGCTAATTACCTGGCTGCAGAGACTGAATCAGATGATTTAAAGGGATATGCAAAGAAGAAGTTCTTTAGAGAACTCAGAAGATACTACTGGGATGAGCCTTATCTCTACAAACACTGCTCAGATAGTCTTTACAGGAGATGCGTTGCTGAATCAGAGGTCCCGGATATCCTATTCCACTGTCATGGATCAGATTATGCTGGACATTTTGCTACTTTCAAGACTGTGTCTAAGGTTCTGCAAGCAGGTTTCTGATGGCCTACAATATTTGCAGATGCTCATTCCTTTGTTTCTCAATGTGATGCCTGTCAAAGGAGAGGAAAAATCAGTAAGAGGCATGAGATGCCTCAGAATTTCATTCTTGAGGTTGAGGTTTTCGATTGTTAGGGCATAGATTTATGGGTCCTTTTCCCTCATCCTATGGGAATAAGTTTATCTTGGTTGATGTGGACTATGTATCTAAGTGGGTAGAAGCAATAGCTAGTCCAACCAATGATTCTTCGGTGGTTATTAAGCTGTTTAAGACCATCATATTCCCTAGATTTGGAGTACCTCGGATAGTAATTAGTGATGGAGGATCTTACTTTATTAATAAGGTCTTCGAGAAGCTGCTAAAGAAGCATGGAGTTCATCACCGAGTTACTACTCCTTATCACCCTTAGACTAGTGGACAGGTCGAGGTTTCTAACAGACAGATCAAGGAGATCTTAGAGAAGACAGTTGGGAAGACAAGGAAGGGTTGGGCAGCAAAGCTAGATGATGCACTATGGGCTTACCGGACTGCATTTAAGACACCACTTGGTACCACTCCATTTCATTTGCTGTATGGAAAAGCACGTCATCTGCCTGTATAGCTTGAGCACAAAGCAGCAAGGGCTGTGAAGCAGATGAACTTCGATCTTAAGTCTTCTGCAGAGAGGAGATTGGTGCAGCTTAATTAGTTGGATGAGATAAGACATTTTGCCTATGATAACTCAAAGCTGCACAAGGAGAGGACTAAGGCTTATCATGACAAGGAGATTGTCTCTAGACAATTTGAGCCTAATGATCAGGTACTTTTGTATAACTCTCGTTTGCAATTGTTTCTAGGTAAGCTCAAATCAAGGTGGTCTGGTCCTTTCACAATCAAGGAGGTACATCCTTATGGAGCTGTCGTTCTGATCAGCCGGGAAGGTAAGGAATTTACTGTGAATGGACAGAGAGTAAAGCATTATTGGGCTAAGGCCGAGATTCCAGTAGGTCAGATTTTGCCTCTGGATGTTGCACCCTCTGTCTGATTGAGCTAAAACGTCAAGCTATTGACGCTAAAAGAGCGCTGAGTGGGAGGCAACCCACTGTTTTGTTTTTGCTATTCATTTTTGGGGTTTTTGTTAGGATTTTACGTTTGTTTTTGTTTCTGGTGAGTTTTATCTGCAGGTTTCGACAGAATCGCAATGCGTCGATCGACACAATTTTGTGTCGATCGTCACAAAACGAGAAATCGCACTGCAGCGATCGTTGCGGTCATGAGCAACGATCGACACATGACGAAAAATCGCCTAGCAACGGTCATTACATGTATGTAACGATCGATGCATGCGCGACAGAGGTAAAAATCAGACAGAACTCAACACATCCATAACATTTCCTTTCTTTTACCAACCCTTACCTTAACACTACTGGGGACAGTGTGTTTCAAGTGTGGGGGAGGTGCTACTGACTTTTATCTTTCTGTTTTCTTAGAGTCAGTCCAGTTTTCAAAAAAAAATTGTTTTATTGAGTCAAAACCAGTTTAAGTAGGAAACAATGAATTTTGGAGAAGTTAACAACATCTTGCAGGAACTTAAGTAACCATTGGGATGAAGTTGAAAGATCAATCTATGACTATTAGAAAACCCAACACAGATCAACCTACTAAGGACACCCATATCAATTCAGGTATTCAGAGGATCTTTTTACTGGCTTCACCCTTAACTTGACTTTAATTTTCTCACCTAAGGGCTTGGTATACCTTGAGTCGGACTCCTTTGTTAGTTCTGACACAGCTTGTAAACCTGTCCGAGTATGGTTCCCTTCTCCCCTTCCATAAAATAAAAAAAGTAATAAACTGAGGATGAGTTAGTAACTCCGAAGTGGTCACGGGAGTGGTAGCAAACACTATTACCTCCTGTGCGATCCATGGAATGTGTCCAAAGTACACCCCTTAACGGGAAGAGCACTGATAAAAAAAAAATGATACCCAATGGGGAAAAATCAGAATGCTAAGGAAGGGAAAAGAGAAGAAAAGGAACCAGAAAAAGATAGTATGGTGGTCTAGAGCTGATAAAGTAAGAATCCATGTGCCCTTTGATCGATAATCCTTAGGTGAGACCGCACCTAATATGCTTAAGAAGTCAGTAGGGTGAATTTGAATTGCTTGGATTGATTGTGGAGTTTACTTAGGACAGTTTCTAAGTGTGGGGGAAGTACATGTTGGTCTTGATGTCTTGCAGTTGATTCTTTCAGTGGTTTACTAAGGGGAATCTGAGTGTTGTTGCTTCAAAGATAAAAAGAGTTTCTGAAAGTTTTTAAACCTCTTTACCATGTTTTAGTTCTCTGTTTTGCTTGAGGGCAAGCAAAGGCTAAGTGTGGGGGAGTTGATATATTATGGTTTTTACCGGTTTTATGCCATGACATAAGTATGTTTTAGAGTCTTTTGGTGTTCTTTTAGAGTCTTTTACAGGTTTTATTAGGTACACACGCGTTTGGAGTGCATTTGGAGATTATGGAGCTAAATGGAGCATTTTGGAGTTTTGACCCGAGAGTTTGTGCTCACTGTCCGAAACAGAGGAGTGTGTTGATCGACGCACATCAGCATCGATCGATGCACAGCGTGTTGGGCAAGACTCGCGGCGGTTTAATGAAGAATGATGATATTGCAAAGTTGCCCAGAAGTTCTAGATATTTACACAGAAGCCCCAAGACGTGATTTAGCTATTTAATTAGGTTTTAACTTCAGTTTTTAGATACGCTATCATACTTTAGATCAGAGAGTTTTTAGAGCTATTTGGGGCTGATCTGATCCTGTACTACACCTTATTTTTGGAGAAGATTTCGAACCCCCTTTACTTGTTTAATCTCTTTTATGATATCTAATTATTCATTGATCATGTTTTCATTATCTATGTCTGAGTAGATTCATAGTTAGGTTTAGGGATTCTCAATAGGGATTTTATGACTTGCTAGATATAATAATTCAATTAAGGATTCATATCAATAGATGTTCTTCAAGCTAAGTTGTGTTTAATGCTAGTTCTAACTTGATCACTTAGAATCTAGATCTTAGGTTGCTAGATTGACACGAAAGTGTGGTTTAGAATCTGAACCATTTAGGTTGAGCAATATAATTACTCGCAAAGAAATTTGGTTTAATTATATTGTGAACATATCGAACTTGATCATTAAAGCTGGTTTAATCTGTTAGGAATTACAAAGACATTTGGATTTCTGTAATTAGGCTTAGAGAATTCTCACAACGAAAGTTGGTTAATTCTATATTTGTGTTTTGAGTTCTAGAACTGTGTTTAATTAGATCCTGACTGAATGATTTGTCTGCTTGTCTGATTTCCTGAGAACTCCCTAGACTTAGCGCCCTTAGTTAATTGCTTACAAACCAAACTTGCTACTTGTTTACTTTCTTACATTGCTTTTCGTTTCTCAATACAATTTGCTTTCTCCTAGTTTAAGCTTGACCGTTCTAATTCTATCGTTGCCCTGAGTCCTCATGGATTCGATCCCTAAGTACTACATTGATATTGTTGTGCACTTGCAGTTAGTATAGGGTTAAAACTTTACACCTATCAATCAACGAGAAAATGCTGATCCAAGCCCTTGACACAATAGAGGAAGAGCGAGATCGGGCTCTACTCCGCATTCAAAATTATCAGCAGCTCGCAACCCGGTACTATAACCAAAAAGTCAAAGAGCGGCATTTTCAAGTCGGCGACTACGTCCTGCGCAAGGTCGGTGCAAAGTGGGAAGGGCCCTACAAAGTCACGAAAGTCGTCAAGCCTGGAGTTTACGAGCTCGAATCAATGAAAGGCAAAGCTCTACCGCGATCATGGAATTCAGCTAGCCTGAAAGAATATTTCTGAAGCAACTAAGCCTATCACGGCCCTAAAAAAAAAAAAAAAAAAAAAAAAAAAAAAAAAAAAAAAAAAAAAAAAAATCATATGTATGAACTACGAGCGACTTGATTCTTCCTCGGAAGATACGTAGGCAGCCTTCATCAGCACAGTCGCAAATCTCATAAAAAAATTTATTTTACAGCCTATACCGCGTTGAAAGCTCACCAAAGCCAAACCAGGTTAGTCTTTTTAAAATTTCAACATTTAACTGAAAGCCGAGTCTAAGTAACTCGCAGAAAGCCGAGCATCCAATAAGACTCGCATTAGCATCATGCTCCCTGGCCAGGGGTGTGGTCTTCCTTGCACACGAGGTGCACATCGTGGCAAGGAAAAGCCGAGATCCGTCTCGCACTAAAAACCGGGTCCGTACCCGTACGTTCTTTGTGGTGGGCGATAACAAATAAGCCGAGCAAACCGCCTTACGGCAAAAACATGATTTAAGTCGCTAAATGTTTCAAATTTGTTCTAGAACGATATTGAATACATGATTAGCCCGACTAAGTCGCAAACATGATTTAAGTCGCTAAAATGTTTCAAATTTGTTCTAGAACGATATTTAATACATGATTAGCCTGACTAAGTCGCAAACATGATTTAAGTCGCAAGATGTTTCAAATTTGTTCTAGAACGATATTAAAGACATGATTAGCCCGACTAAGTCACAGAACAAGTTTAATACAGGATTAATCCGATTTAAATCACAACCATGGTTTAAAATCGCTATATGTTTTCATATGGAAACGCGATTTACTTCGCCTTGTTTTAAATATTGTCAAGAACAAATTTAAACACAAGTTTAGTCCGACTTAAATCGCAAAGCATGACCAAAACATAAGCGCTAGCAATTTGAAGGTTAAACCACAACAATTAACTTAATATATTAAAACCCTCCTCTTAATCAGAGAAGGGCAAAAGTCTTACAAAAATACAAGGCATAAATTATACAAACAAAAGAGGATCATTCGACTCCGACCGACTTCTCTGGCCCTTCCTCCTTCTCGACATTCACGTCTGGCTCGACGCCTAAAGCTGCGACTTGCAGACCGACCGACTTGACGAGGCTCTCAGGGATTTCTTCCGGGATCACACCGCGATTAGTTCCAAATTGGTCGATATTATGCGGGATGGGAGGAGGAGAGTCATGAAGGAGGTTGAGAAGAGGATGATGAATCGGTGAGAGGACAAACGTGAGCTCCTCCTTAGTCACGACTTCCATTTCGTCGAGTTTGGCGTTCACCAAAACCTCATCGGCAGCAACTTGGTCCAAAAGAGCCTGAGGGATCGGAACACCTTCACCGCTAAGCTTCATCAGACACTTCTTGAGTCCGAAGATTTGGGCTTGCTCAGCCTGCAAAGCGACAACGGCCTCCTGATCCTTCACATATCGTTGAAAGAGATCAAAGTGAGTCTGCGCCTTTGCCCTAACCGCGGCTTCAACTCTCTCCCTCTCTTTCCGAACCAAGTCGGTATAGAATATTTCCTGGCTCTCTCTCTTTTTCTGCAGCTTGAGAAGATCGATTTTCGACTTCTCCGTGACAAGACTCAGCTCCTCCTCTGCACCACGAAGCTTATCTGCCAGAACCAAGTTGCTCGCTTCAAGAGCCTTCTTCTGCTCTTTTGCCTTCTTCAGAAGACCATCCCGCTTAACCACGGCATCGGCCATCTTCTGAGCACTCCAAGAGCTCTCGAGAGCCACACGGTTCGAAGCAGCAATCATCTGCAAACAGGAGGAAGTCACATTAAAAATAACAGATTAACACAAAAAAAAAGAAGACAAGCAACGAACTTACCGTTGCCTCGGCTTGCTTCAGCTTAAGGATCGCGTCAGAATGAGGCAGCTCCTGTAAAACCGGCCAATCCTTTTCGTTGCCCCTCACGCAGGTCAGCATGTCGAAGCAGGCTCGAGGATTCTCGATAAGAGGGACTTCGCTTGCATACTGATAAGCGAAGTTATGGATTGACGGGCGAACTTCACCCTCCTTTAATTCACGTCGAGGTTTAACCAGAACAATTTCCTTTCGAGAAGCGAAGGGCTTCATGTTGCCCGACGAATCAGCGACATCCCCAGACTCCTCGTAAAACCGCTTCCATGGGTTCTTGACCGTAGCAGGTTTATCCGTGGAATCTTTCTCAATAGAAATCTCCTGAGCAGGCTTGACCGCCTTTGTGGATCTCTTTGCCGGCTTTTCCAGATCCAACTTCCCTTCAGCCGCCCTCTTTATGGATTGTGTCTTCGGCGGAACTTTCTCAGCCGGAGCCGCCATGGTAGGCACTGTCTTGTCAGCAATTTGAGGAGCAACCGACTTCTCAGCAGTAGCAGACGGTGCCCCTTCCTGAGAAGATACGTCTGCGTCCTTTAATGGACCACCAGAAGGATTGACGGAAATCTTCTGCGAATAGTCAACAGACAAAACTCTCCTAAATTTGCCCATCTTCTTTGGTTCGACCAATTGCTCGGGAGTCACCTTCGTCTTGGTATCCCACTTGACTGAAAGGAAGAAAATATTCGGGATTAAGAAATAAGAAAGAATACCGACTTCCGCAGAATAGAGAAGTAAAATACCTTTAGAAATTCGAGGGAGAGAGTTGGTTATGCGCTCCCGAGTAAGATGCGACCACTTGCGGAGACCAAGGGATTGGATTTTCTCAAGAATCGGGAAGAAATCCTCCGGATACGGCTTGAGAAACGGATGATGTACTGCAACAACAAAACAAAAATTAAGTAAATGACCACATTGATTAAATAACAAATTTGGAGCGACATCTACCAAGGTTCGTGTTCCATGACGTTCTGATGAGATCCTTATGTTCGTCGGAAATCACTAAAGAGGACATTTCGACATAGAAATAATATCTCTGCCAGTTGTTGACTTTACTTGGCGCATTCGTTATCACACGATTGCCGCTCTTAAACTTGACCGCATAGCATCCTGGGCTGGTATTCGTCATAGAATTAATCGACGTCATCTCCTCAAAAATGCTGACGGTTATAGTTATGTCGGCTTCGGCGCCAAGTACAAGGAGACCCACCATATGACGAACAGCAACAGCTGAGAGCTGAGAGATAGCAATCTCACGACGGTGGCAGTAGGAAACCAGAAGATCGGGGAGCGGGAACCAACAGCGGCTTCCCCCGGTGTATGTATTGATAAAATATGACTCGTATAAGGTCATATATCCCGGCGGAGGATTCCATGGACGATCAAGCGTACACGGGATGAGAAACTTAATCCTCAGGTCGGCTCCGCATCCCTGAAGAGTGGGAGTTACCGACTTTATGGTAGAACGAGTTTCAAAGACGTTATCATACGCCTCCTTGGGAATATCCGACCTCCCAACGGTGGGAGCGTAGTCGTCACTATCAGTACTCGAATCGCCCTGCTCGACATCGACATCATTCTTTTCGGAGCCCTCAGGATCAGAATCCCGGAGTTGCGGGATGATAAAATCTCCCCGACCAGAAGTCTCTGCGGCATCAGTTTGTCGTGCCAGCTCGCGACGATGCCAAAGTTCATCAACTTCGAGATGAACGGGATGACTCTTCAGCTCAGAAGACGTGCTCGAAGACGATGAATCAGATGAAACGGTATGACGACTTGGCGAATCGTCCGCAGATGAAACGGTAACAATATCTTTGTCTTTGTTTCCATAACAACGGATCAAAGACATAATTATTGAAGAACGGAATAAGAACAAGCAGCGAGATTCGGTGTTCGATCTAAAATCCTAATAAACTACGACTGAGCAACGGCGGAGATCAAATCGGAAAATCAAAACTGGCAGAGAGCGAAAAATTACCTTTTAACTTCTTCACTTGAGCAGGAATGAGGAAATGAGAGGCGAGAGAGGACCATTTATGGTGAAAATGACGGCGGAGAACTCGAGGCAATAATTACCTAGGTGACGCTTCGTTTTTCGCGCCTATCCGATCGGTTGAACCAAGGATAAATCCAATTTCGCCTGGTTAAATCAAACATACACCGGTTCAAGTTTAATCATCCAATTCACTCCGGTCGAAATCAAGCCGGAGCGGTCCAACAAGTTGTGGGCCTAAAGAGGGGCTCGTCACGATGAAGAACATGGGCCTACAAAATCATTTCTTAAACCATAGGTTAACTCCTCGTAATGCCGACTTGAATTCAAGTCGCCACACTAGGCGGGGGGGGACTTATTGTTGGAGTCAAGATTAGCACTTTCCTTAAAAGGCCTATTCATGAGTTTAGGTCGGCCCGAAATGGAAAGACGGTTTAGGGCCCAAGTCGGTAAAACATAGGTTAAACCCGACTCGGTTCAACCGGCTAACATTAGGGTTTAGGAGATACGAGTCAAAAGCAGGACAAAGGCGGCGCATAGCAACATCAAGATATGGAAATACTCCATATCTTAATAAACCGAGATATTAGGAAACATTCGTGTTTATCTCAATTTTCCTTATTTGAAACCGACATTGTAACCCTATATAAAGGGACCTCGTCATTCAATAACAGACACGCTTTTCATAATATTTTAGCCTGAGAGACTTAAGCAAATCGACTTTAACCTAATCTCTCTCCGGCGACTTCGACTTCTTTTTACCGCTTTATTCCCTCTCGGAAACCTAAAGTGAAACCCTAATTTCAATAATCTCACCGTGTTCTTAAATCCTTCTTTTAGAATCCCTAATTTACAAACCCTAAAATTCTTGCTATCTTTGGATACGCAGAATTGAGATCTTACAACTTCTATTTGTAACTCCCAACTCCACCACACAAGACCAATTCAAAAAGCTTCCTAGCAAATTTAATAATAGCCCCGAATGATGACAGAAGGAGGGCCACACAGCCGGTATGTTTATGGTTTTGATCAGATTTGTTAAATCTCTAGTGAAAACTACCTTTACACATCTATGACTAATCATACTCTCCAAAGCCCATTCAAAAACTATCAGTTCAGTCTCATCTTCAGAATTCACCTTATCAAAGGATCTTCTACTGTGAAGTAAGACCTTACTTGCTTCATCTCTCAAAACCCATGCTCCTCCAACACATTCTCCATTCTTCGACCAAGCCATTCCAACGTTGCACTTGACCCAACCAATATGAAGAGGTTTCCATTTCACCACAGCTGCATTTTGATTTCTCATCTCTCTAATATTGAATTCACTTTGAACCAGTTGAGATAAAAAGCAAAATTCACAATCCTCCTTCACCTTGGAAAACGTTTCATCATTAGAACATTTCGATTTTTCCATTAAAAAAACAGACCACCCAAGGCCACAATCTCTTGCATTCACGATCTACCCTCACATTTTCAGAGAGCTTAAACAAGTATTGGAGATTAACAAAGAGTGAAGAAGAATTAAACCCATTTTCCAGATGAGGAAACCCCGATATAGCCCATAACAGTCTTGCCACAGTACAATCACATTGCACATGGTCAATGGACTCTCCCTCCAGGCCACATCTCTGACATTTCGAATCTACTTTCATTCCTCTTCCACAAATTAAATCTGCTACCGGAACCGCATCATTTAACCCTTTCCAAATGAAGGTACGAATCTTTGGAGGGGCTGAAACTTTCCAAGCCTTGATCTCCAGAGCGTTCAAAGAAGGGAGGATTCCGCTTCAGCGAGGCAAGAAGATTTCTCTATTTGCGAAAAAGCCAATACCTTGATTTAATTGGGTATTTCCCTCTTTTGTTATATCGCCACACCAAAAGTCCTCCTTAGCCGGAACAAGTTGAGATTGTAAGATCAGAGCAACATCAGACGGAACAAAAATCTCTTCCAACACTACAAGAAAACAGCGTTTTCACGACTGCACCTTTAATCGCAGAATAGTCGTTGATCGGGGTTTTACGACAAACATACGACTAGTCGTCAATCCATAGTCGCTAAATCTCGTAGTCGTATTATTAGTCGGCGAGTTACGACTATCTATACGACCAACATAGGTAATCGTAAAATAGACGTAGCATTATCGGAAGATATAGGGACTAATATGTGACTACGTTAGCGACATTTGTGCGACTATAGAGGGAGTCCAGATGACGTCGGAGATATGTTGTCATCAAATAGTCGTTAAATTAGGTGACCATGGGGCGATTAATATGCGACTGTATTGTATAGTCAGAAAGTAGTCGTAAATATTAGCCACTATGGAGCGACTGGGTAACGACCATTTTAACTACTATCCCGCGACTAATCTGAACATCCATATACGATTATGGTAATGATCTCGCTACTATGTGGCGACTGTTATGTGACTGACTAGTAAAGTCACGATTTAGTCGTAGACTATGGTGACGTTTTGGCGATTGTTTATTGACTAATTTACCGATTATATGACGACTAATTTGAGAATCCAAATACGAATATGGTAAACATCTTGCAATTAAATGTCGACTGTTAAACGACTATGCAGCGTTTAAACGAAACATCCAAATTCGATTATGGTACAGTCTGGGAGACTAGTATATAACTCTTTAATATAGTCACAACATAGTCGTAAATATTAAGCGACTATTCGGGAAATCTAGATTTGCTGATGGTAAATATTTAGCGACTAGTTTGTGTGTGTAGTCCGAATAATTGACGACCGTTTATTTGCTTTTTCGTAAAATTAAGAATTTAGATTAATTTTATTTTCGATTTGGTAATGGGTGATACCGTAATTTGATTGGTACAACAAACGTAACAAACACTTGCATCAAAAATAACATTGGTAACATGTAGACATAGACGACCTACATACGCAAACTCCAGCATTTAGGAGTTGTCAAATCATATACCAATAAATTAACAAGTGCAAGAGACAATGATAAAGTAACCTACGAATCAGATGGTGTTGTTGTCTTACTTTTGGCTTCCTTCAGTTGCTCTTGGTGGGCAAAACCGCTGAAAAGTGTATGGGCTGCTTGTGCTTGCGCATTAAAAGATTAGCTGTCGACTCGATAAGGATTTACTCGTCTATCCTTCTCAGTGGCCTGTAACAATTACAGACAGTAAGAGAAAAACAATTAAATAAAGAACGTGAGATGACTTTATAAACATGGATTGTGAAAAATGTTACTTTACCTGAGGAAAGATGTTGTATATTCAACTGTTGATATCTCACGAGGTCAAAGTTCTTTGCAGTGCTTCTGCAGTTCTTTGTGATGCTAACCATGTCTTTCATACGTCGTTGATATATCTCCTCAACAAATGTTTCAAAAAAAAAAATTATGAATGGTTTGGCCATGTCTCAAATGATACAAAAATTATCTTGTAAGCGCTCAGACACTCGAACTTAGCAGAACAAATTAATGAGTTAAGCAGAGATTAGTGTCTTCAATTGCGTGCTAACTATAAGATTAACATCATAACCATCAGACTCTAACTCCTCAAACACTCATTTAAAAATATAACCAACTTACCAAGACTGTGGATTATAGGAGTCGTTTACAACCTGTAGAACCAAAATTAACTGTAAACAAATAATCAGATTCAGAGCCTGTCCCGTTTCAAAAGCAAACCAAAGCAGAAGGAAACTAACGATATAGCTACTTGTACCTGTAGGCATCGATTCACGGAGGGTTTCGTGATTGGGTTTCGTGATTGAGATATTCAAGGAAGAATTTGAGAGAGTCGATAGGGTTTCGGCCAAAGTTAGCTATGAAATGGAAAGCTTCAGATAAGAGATTCGAAGAAGAGATATCAGTTTGAGATGGGTGGGCGTAGAATAGGAGATGATTCGAAGGAGATTTCTGAAAAGGGGAAGAACAAAAGAAAATCAGGGTTTGACGTATTTGATGATTTCTCGGCACTTTGTTGAAAACTCTTGGGTATAGGCGGGTAATTAAAATGTTTTTGCCCACTTGTATGCGTAACGTGGACTAGAATAGTTTTCGGATTTAGGGTTTCTTTTGGAATGAAAAAAACCTTATACCCTAAAAAGGATCTGTAACACCTCATTATGAGGTTTCATTGTAGGGTTCAACAAACGTATTTTCGTGATACTCTCAAATTTAATCAATCAATGCATTTTGAAGTGATTAATAGTCAAAACTAATGAAATACTCTTAAAATTTTAAGGTTTCGTCTTTTCTTTTACATCGAATGATCTTAATCAAACATACATAGCGAGATGAAGTGGTCATAAGTTAAATTATGAATTTGTGAATCTTTCTAGATATATGTGATTTTTTTGAATATATACGAACTTATCATATTAAGGAAATTAAATAATATCGGTTGAGAGGAACATTAAATATTCTCCTTGTCTCTCATTTAGAGTTTAGGGTTTAGGGTTTATGGTTGATAGTTTAGGGTTTAGGTTTTAGGCAGTTTGCTCCAAACATATAAATAGGAAATTAATTAAAAAGTTCTAACAGCCCCCAAATTCAATGATTGCACTTAAAGAGAATAAAGTTCTCCGCGACCATTTTGCAAACATAGGAAACCTGCAAAATCCAGTAACATTTAACACACATGACGTCCCCCTTCGGCTTCTCTCACCATTGTTGACTTGGATCGTATGTCGAACATTTGCACTCGATGATCATATGAGGCTCGTTTTGGTCACGTTTTGCAATTAACCAATCTGGAATATTACATTCCCACCCATTCCCAATGATCTTAGGCAGTTTGGTTCGAATATGAGTAGCACGTTCTCGAATAAATTGATACTTACCGAAAACTCCTTTCTCCCAGTCGTCCCTGAATATTTTGCACATCATGCCATAGATATACTCGCTCATGATGCATCATTTTCCCGCAGCAACCTTGATTTGACCGAATCCTTCATCCTGCTTGTTCTCGAATAACACATTTGAGATTCCTTTAAGGCAGATGGTGGTTCTGTTGCCTGCGTCGTAGCACCTCTCATGGAATTTTGTCTAATCAAAACTGGGAGCCCAAGCCCAACCACTCATCTTCTTTAGATTAATATATGCGTAAACTCGTCTATTTGAGACATTCCATTCAGCCGAGTGCATTTAATCCTCGAGTAGCGGAGATCATGCACGTCATTTTCGCAGACATGAACAAGAATTTTCCTTATTAGATCTTCCGGCAAGCCGAGCAGGTTGAATGGTCTCGCTACCTCCCTCCGCCTTCTTGTCACCGACCGTGTTTCGTAGGGCGGGTCGTTGAAATGAGGCAACGGCCAGTATACATGAGGGTTTGGCCTTTGAGATAGCTTTTGGGTTTCGTTCTAAATCGGTGGTGATTTTTAAGTGGAGAGTTGAATGAATGGGTGTTTTTTTTTTTGGCAACAATATAAAAATAGAACACTAATTTCCTATCATCCATAGCGGTGGTTCTTGCCCGATATGTGTGCTTGATGACTGCCTTAGACGTGCACTGCGTGCTAGTCTATCCGCCGTCTGATTCTGTGTGCGTGGTATTTGTTTTAGCTCAAACGTCCTGAATGATAACTTCCTTTTTGCATATTCTTCGGTGTAAACTTCAAAGGATGGCCACTTCTCCGGTTCCGACACAATCTTCACCACTTTTGAGCAATCCATTGCAAAAGTAATATGGCTTTGATCGAAAAAACTCATGCATTCCATAGCCCATAAAAGTGCCTCAAACTCAGCATGTAGTGGCGAAAGGCTCGGCCTGCTGTTCATAGCCCCCATATATATGTTTAAACCTCCTTCATAGCAAGTATACCAACCTAGGCCAGTAAAATCATCCCCTTCCTTCCAGGATCCATCCAAGAAACACCATTGACCTGTTTGTTCCACCGGGATCTCAATAGGTGGGTGATTACTCATGTCCCTTCCAATATTATCTTCTATGCCTGTTTGGGCACCTTCCCACGACAGATATTCCGTTTCCGCTAGTTTCAACGTCTCATTGGGATCACGGTCAATCTGATTATATATCATATCATTTCTACTTTTCCAAATATACCATAGAATCCAGGGGAACTGGTCATTCATTTCTTGTGGTGGCAACCTCCAAAATAGATAATCCATATTCGTGAAGAGCGTCTCTGTGGGGAAGTATTGCGGGTTTGTAGGGATTCGTGATAAAGCCCATGTCTGAAGTGCCGGAGGACACTCAAACAGAACATGATTCACACTCTTCTTGGCCCCACACCTGAAACAATACATGTCGCATTTAATTCCTCTTGTTCGTAGATTCGCGGACACAGCCAGACATCCAGTCAGTATCTGCCATATAAAGTGTCTCAATTTTGGTGGACAATTTAGCTTCCATGAGTTTGCCTGTAATATCTTGATATCAGGACCCATAACTTGAACCTGATTACCCACATCTGGGAATTCTCTCTCCGTATGATATCCTGATTTTACCGAGTATCGGCCCGATTTTGTAAAGTGCCATCCATATGTATCTGGCTTTATAAATTTACTAATTGGCATGATCTCTATCAACTTTGCGTCATTTGGATCAATTACTGCTTCAAGCAATGTTTTATTCCATGTTCGCCTTTGCTGGTCAATGAGCTGGTCCACCGTATCTACGTTAATATTCGAATTTGGTTTTCGGGTTGCTGGTCTCGGGCGATAGGCTGGTATCCAAGGGTCGTTCCATATTGATATGGACGCTCCGGAGCCCACCCTTTTAATTAGTCCTTTGTTAACCAGAGATCTAGCTGAGATGATACTTCTCCATCCATAGGAAGGTGAGTATGATCGAATTGGATCAAGGGGATCCGTTTTCCTGAAATATCTCCCTTTAAACACTTTTGAGAAGAGCAAGTCGGGCTTTTCAATTAATCGCCACAGCTGCTTAGCTAAAAAAGCGGTATTCGTATCATTAAAAGCTCGGAATCCGATGCCCCCATTATCCTTGCTCTGACAAAGCTTATCCCAGGCGATCCAATGCATTCCTTTATTTCCTCCACCCGAACTCCACCAGAAATGGGATACCACACTTGTTAACTTTGTTGTTACCGTTTTTGGCAGGCGAAAACAGGACATCACATGGTTCGGTAAGGCTGTAGCCACTGATTTTATCACAACCTCTTTACCCCCTTTCGTCAAGTATTTCATTGTCCATCCATTTACTCTTCCATGAAGACGATCCTGTATGAAGCTGAAAACCCTTGTTTTAGCTCCTCCAAGACTCTCCGGGATTCCCAGATAAGATTCAATTCCTCCTATCTTTGTGATACCCAATACGTTTTTCATCTCTGCACGTGTTACTTCCTCTACTTTATACCCAAATTGTAGCGAAGATTTCTCAAAGTTTATTTGTTGACCTGATACACCCTCATAGTCCTTTAAGATCCTTAAAATCGTCTGGCATTCCTCTTTTGTAGCCTTGCAGAAGTTATTTTTTATGAGACCTTTCCATAGATATATATACATACAGTCGAGACTATTCGATATTTCCACGTAATAATTAGGGTTTAAATGGATTACATAAAATGGAATGACTATTTCCTTCTATTCCATTCCAAAAACTAGAATTTAAGGCAAATGGTAAATCTTTTATGGAATTAATGATCTTGGGTTCGATTACTTAAGCATAAGTTAAACCGAAACAAAAAAAATCAATTTCAGAAGGGATAATTAAAAGGGAATATTGGGTTCAATTTCACTGTCTCAAATGAGTAAGGGATAATTAGGATTAGTGGAATTAGGACTAGTTACGTTGGATTTTTCATCCTCAAATGAGTAGAAGAACAAAACGCAGCAGAACCATATTATTTTCACGTAAAATGTGGGTCCCACATTTGTAGAAGTTGTGGAAGATACAAAATACTAGATATTGAACCCAAGAAGTAATAAACAGAATACTAGAAATCTATAGAAGTTTTTGTAGATACAAAATACTAGATATTAGTACGGGTAAACATCTAACGTGAAAAAGGCAAAACATACATAAATACGACATCATCGATTACAAGGAAATTTGGAGAAGTTGTTATATATCAGTCTGCAGAAGAAAGCGGTCTGCATAATCCAGAAAAATTGGTCGCAATAGTATTTAAACATTGGCCACCCAGAGCGCCAAGGGTTGAAGATAGAACATCGGCATTGTCGCACACGATCAATACAGTTTTCATCACGTTTCGCATTGAACCAATAAGGAAGCCAACCTCCCCATGAAATATGATCCAGACGAGCTAATTTTAATCGCAGTTGCGCTGTGTCTTCTCGAGTAAATTCATATATACCGAAGAGTTCATCATCTATGTCTTCCCAAAAGACTTTGCGTATGCATCCATACACATACTTTCTTAAGGTGTATCCATCTTTTGCAGCCGCCTGTATGCGTGCGAGACCTTCATCTCTCTTGTTATCGAATAAGAAATCAGAGATTCCTTTGAGAAGGATGGCTGATGTGTTGCCTGCGTCGTAGCAGCTTTCATTGAATTTTTTCCAATCAAATCCCGGAGCCCAGACATTGTATGCCATCTGTGTAAGATTGACCGAGTTGAAGAACTCTTGTGTTTCCGTCTTCTCCTTCAAGGCTTTGAAAACGATCTTCGAATGACATAGATCTTGCATGTCCCGTTCGCAAACACGAGCGAGAATCTTCGTTATCACATCATCGGGCAACGGTAGAAGGTCAAATGGGATGATTTCTCTACGTTTTCTTGTTACTGAGCGGGTTTCATAGTAAGGCTAATCGTATCGACGCAATGGCCAGTACGCATAAGCCATAGGCATGTTGTTGTAGTGTTGTTTAACAAAGAGGTTGACTTTTACTTGTTTTGAATCGGTGGTTTCAAGAACTTAAGAATGGCTTTTTATTAATCCATAATTTGATTGACTGAGTTTCTTCTACATAATAACCGTACATATAGATGTGACTATTCACTTTCATGCACAAGAATGATTAATAAAATAAATAAACGAAAAAATCTTCTTAACTTTAATAACATATATCATCGTGTATTTGGCGCGCAGTTCCCAACTACTTATACCACTAACCTAGATCATCGTGTAATGTCGGGTGCGTGTGTGCAGGAAGCCGATTGTAGACCCCTATATGTTAAGTAGTAGTAATTATTACTACTTTATGTCAAATCTTGCTAACATAGTAATTATGCCATGCAAGATTTTGTTAGATATCAACATTGGTAATGCAATTTTGGTGTAACAGTATTCACAGTAGAACACTATACATTAATACAACACTAAACATTAAAATATTGTGGTTCAAATATACTAATTCTGATAATTAGTAAGATGTATTTTTCACAATTTGTAACTTACCATTACTTGAAAAAGTGAATCCTACAATATGCTACTAAAACATAAATAAAATATCAAATGGATGATTGATTAGGAACTCAACATAACTAGCAACACGAGCCCAAAGTTCTTTTGACACCTAATTCAATAGTTACAAGTGTGTGGGCAAGTGTCAAAAAGTAGTTCTTTAATATGCTATGTGTAACACACTAGTTCATGACTAGCCATTATGTGACACAAATAAACCATTATATTCACCGGGAATCGATAAGATATTTACATTGATCGAAACCAAAGTTAACGTACTAATATATCTAATTAAAGCCCACCAAACCAAATATATTTATGGCGCCTAAATTACCATAAACTGCCAATACCCTAACCATTATAACCTCTCTCAAATTCACTTCATATCTCAAATTCCTTTCGTCTTACATTTATTTTCTTAACCGAAAATTATTGCAAAAATACCAATGGCACAAAGGCAATACCAATTCCTCT
This sequence comes from Orychophragmus violaceus, assembly GCA_030180135.1. Lineage (NCBI taxonomy): Eukaryota > Viridiplantae > Streptophyta > Magnoliopsida > Brassicales > Brassicaceae > Orychophragmus > Orychophragmus violaceus. Next base: position 62,641,772 of record CM058233.1, read on the forward strand.
CGGAGATCAAAAAGTCGACGGCGAAATGGAGTTTGAGATTGAAGGTCCTTCGGTGTTGGATGTATTAACGGGTCTTCTCCGGCAAAACCATCAAACTACATTTGGTGGATGAACAGGTTATCTCTCTATCAGTCCATGCGTTGTCTAAAGTTTTGATCTTACACTGTATAAACTTTTGTTCTTACGTTGTTTAAAGTTTTAAATCTTGCACTTTATAACGATATGGTCAAAGGATATAAGGAGAAATTTGGGGTGATTTCGTTGAAATCTTCGAGTTCCTGGTGGAATCTGAGGGCCAGTGGGTACAATGGGATAACGTTCATATCCTTGATAGGCCAATGTTTGACCGCTTGACAGATAGTTTATTCTCTCTGTGTCGAACTAGTTCGAGTGTAATCTGGAAAATTCCATACCCTAATGGACAGCACTACTTAGACTTGAAGCCTATACGTGGCGTTTCAAATGGCACTATAACTAGCACATATCCAATCGGTATAGTTTTTTGGACTTAATGATACAATTTATATGGGACATTATGGTTTTAATATGATTTTGTTATGGATTTTTTTGTTATGTTTATTGGTTTGTGAAATAGATTTGATTGGTGTTGTGCTTGGAATTGATGTCTTCATAAGAGATACAGTGGTTACTGCAAATGATCCTGAAACTTATTTCTGGAGGCGACTTCAAGTAAAATTTAGATTCAGAGATTTGTAGTAAGTATAACATCAATTTATTTCATGTACAATATTCTTAGAATGTCTGAAAGCTGATCTGCAGTAAATGTTGGCAGAAACGAGTCATTAGATTGTGTGGCCAATGGTGATCTTGCTGTTAGGCTGGTTAGGGCATGGGGCAAAAGTCCAAATGGGATATTGTTCTGCTTATTCAAGTGCTTTAATATCGCCAACAACAGTGGTGGTATAATGAAACATCAAAGCTTTTTAAAAAATTCGTTCCAGTTAGTGTAAAATGACAAATAATCAAAATTTCTTTGTTGATTAGGGTTGGTGAGGTTGGAGGCAATTCAACGAGTTTCTAAGATACGCTTTGATGCGTATGAAGTTGAAGAGTTTCGTAATTTTTTCCAGTGGTATTTATCTCACAACTCATAATCATATAGTATTATAGATGTTAGTGTATTATTACGATCTTATGTGTTATTGTTTTAACCGTTGATTTTTTTCGGTTCAAGTACCCTAAGCCTCCTCTATGTTAAGAATGTTGGGTATGGTTTGTTGGAATATTGTTCATGAACCAAAGGAATATTGTTTCAAATCACTCTCATTTTGGTCACAAAAACCTCTCTCTAGCTCTCTCACCCACGAAATCTCTCCTCTCTCTCTCTATTCATCCAGATTCATCTGCAAAACCCAGAAAACACTTGCATCTTCATAAGAAACTCAAGAACATTCAAAGTGTTCTTGAGTGTTCTTCATAACTTCCATCACAAGAAATCCCATATCTTCTTAACCACAAATCCAAATCACCTTCTACAAAGTCCAGTAGCTTCCTCTCACTCTCCTCTACAATCGCCGGCCATTCCCCACCGCCGCCGTCGTCGGAGCTCGCCGGAATCTGGCTGGAGAGCCACCGCGGCTAGGTTTCCTTGATTCTCTCTCTTCCTTTGGTGATTCAAGACTTCTCCTCCTCTCCAGTAGCTTCATGATGGATGTAGAGATGTTGTTTGTCACCTGAGCTTATCAACCGCCGCCGGAAAAGCCTCCTCCACCGCCGGTCAACGCTCTCCGCCGCCGGTCAACGCCGGAGACGTCGCCGGAGAAAGTTTCTTCAGCCTTGAATCTTCAACCGGTTCTTCATGGATGGTTTTGGGATGGATTTGAGTTGGAATGGCCTTGGTTTGGAAGTAGAATCGATTTAGTCAAACCGGTTAAGTCTCGGTCAACGCCGGTCAACGGTTTGACCTAAACCGGTTTAGCTAAACCGGTTGATTTGAAGATTGATTTGGTGGTTCAGTGGTTCAGTGGGTTAAACGGAGTGGTCAACGGTTCAGCCGGGGTAAAAGTCAACAGGCAATGGCCGGTCAAAGTCAATGGTCAACGTTGGTCAACTTCGCGGTCAACGCCGGTCAACACGTTGACTCTGGCCGGTTTTGAGTGTAGACGGTTCTATGGTTGTTCGGAAAGCTTCGGGGTTCGTGTTCGTGTAGTCGGGAGGTTTGGGTTTCAGTTCGGAGGTCTCGAGATCCATACCGCGTCAGCTCCTTCATTCCGACCGAATCACTGTGAGTCGGCTCAAACACCGTAGAGTAGTATTGCATATAGATCGGGAATTCAGAAACCGTAGACTTAGGGTTGCATACCCGTATTGAATTGATTGATGGAATGTTTATTGAACGGACTGATTAATTGTAAACCGGATTAGGGTTGTGAGATGCATGCTAGGACCGTAAAGTAAAAAGGATTAAAATGTTGTGTGCCGTTAGGTTGCTAGTAACGTTGATTGGTGCATACATATAGTCATTGCATGGTAGGGCCGTATATGCATATATATGTATTAGAAGAGCGATATCGAATAAAACTAAGTACGGGAACTAAGACGGTGTAAAAGACGGAATTAAACTTAACAAACGTATAGCGTATGAATCAGATATCGGGATTAGGTTTAATAGAGGTTGAAGAGAAAGGAATGGATTAAGTAAACGAATGATGAAACGTCGGGGAGTTTAGTAGGCTACTAGCTCTAAACCGACGGATAGGGGATTTGATAAAAGATACTTAAAAAAGGTTAAGAAAAAGGGGAAGTGTTGTGATTGGTGAGCCTTCTACGGATTAGGAATCCGCTAATCCAAGGTAACGGACGGAAACGAGTTAAAAGACATTAAAAACCCTAATAGGCTTGCTTGTGTGGTGATTGTTGTTATTCTGTTGTTGCTGTGAGTTTTGTTGTGCAGGCCTGTTAGATCGTCTCGGTGTTTGGCCGAGCGGTCCTTGTGGACACTTAACCCAGTCATGGGGCCGGTTAAGTTCGTAGCTGCTGACTCGGTACGCTGCCAAGTTAGGGTGAAGGTGTGGGTGTGTGGGTGTAGACTTGCGGGACATTGTGTTGAGATTGTTGTTGAATGATTGATTGTGTGGTGATTGTTACAGTCCGAGCGAGTATGCGTGTTTACATTTCTGCACTAGGACTCTAAGGTGCGTTAGATCTCGCAAGTCTAAGTTTTGAATACGTTCTGATACTTCCGACCCGATTGGATCCTCGGGTAGCTGCCTAATCGGATCGTGTGACTTCGGGTGGTGATTCCGGTTATGGAGTTAACCTACTGAGTGACGCCGGTAGGTGTGTGGTTCGGAGAATACGGGGCCATGTCCTAGGGCCGAATCGCATGAAAACTCAGTTTACCGCGGGGTAGTTCGAGTCACTTCGTATTGACGGGTTGAGAACAGTGTCCTAAGTCTTGAGACTTAGTGTTTACGTCTAGGAGTCGTGGGTTAGTTACCATGTCGGTGACGATGTAAACCCGTGGAAGTTACCGAGTTCGTAGGGGACCATTGTTGTGTTTGTATTGTTGGTATTGCGCGATAGATAGATCGAGTCTCAATCGAGAGCATGTGCCGCAGTGCTTCTGATTTCCTCTAATCGCTTTCCCTTTCTTTTGGCAAGTGCTTGTGTGTTGTGGGTTTGACACGATGTGGTAGTGCGTGATCGGCCGTTTGTTGAGTTGATTGTTATTTTAGGGTTTTTGGGCGGGAAATTGTAGATGCTAGATAGAATAGAAGCCGTAGTGGGGAGCCGTCTCGCTGGGTGATCTTAGATCGATCATTAGACTCTTTTGTGTTTTCAGGTTTAGCAGCAACGGACGCGGGAGGTCCTCGGTGTAGTTTCGGGATCGATTGTGGCGGGGTTTTGATTCGATGATTTTGGGTTTTCCTTCGGTTCGGCTTTGGCGCCAATTTTGTATTGAGATTTGTTTGTTGTTCTTGATTATTGGCGAACTGTTTTGTAAAGATGGTTAAATGTTATATAACGTTTAATTTACTCAGAAATGAATATGCTTCCCTGATATTGTGTTTAGTCCGAACCGACACAACTCACGGAAGTGGTACAAGTTGTGAAGCTGTGTCTCAAACCGATCTGTCTCTGGCTTCGTGTTGTGGCGAACTTTTCCTGTTTGACTTGCTCGGGTTCGACTTGGTCATGTTCTTGTTTGATTGTTGACCGGTCAGCTCGACGGTCACCGGATAATGGGAAAGGGGTGTTACATTGTTGGTGCTATAACATGGGTTGGAGAGCTTGAATGGGTAGATGACTCTTCAAAGGTCTATTCATATTCACGTACACGCGCTAAAGTCCAATTCACACTAAGAGATGCCGAGTAAGTTTAAGTTTCGGAGTTTTATAATCACCTTTAATTAAACCTTACTGTTGACCAAAAAAAATTAAACCATACTAAATAATGATGTTGGAATTGAAGGAAGAGGGCCATAGAATGCGTTGCCTATGGACCACCCGCTGAGGAATTGTTAGTTGAACAGTTTGATGGAATGGTATGAATATTTTAAAATTGTCATATTGAACATCTTATGATCATATAAATTATTAACAACATCTAACGTATTTCCCTCTTTGATTTCATGTAGGTACCCTAATCCTCTTCCGACATTGTACTAAAACGAGCACCAGACTCTCTTCCAAAAAGAGCACTCCGCCAAGCATACGAAGGTTTGACACCTTGCAAAGCCTCTAAGAAAGATGACTCGGGGTAGTATCTTCTTTTTATAAACCAAGCAACCAGGCTAGATGGATCAGATAGCAACTTCCATGCTTGTTTAACAAGAAGAGATTGATTAAAGCCCTCAACTTTTCTGAATCCTAATCCACCTAAAGACTTGGGCATGCACATTCTTTCCCAAGAAACCCAATGAACTTTCCTCTGAAAACTATTAGAGTTCCACCAATAACTTGATATCGCACTAGTGAGATTTGTACACACAACCTTTGGTCTGAAACATGATATTGCAAAAACCGGCTGAGCAGACGCAACTAAAATTTAAAAGAACTTATTTTCCTCCTTGTGAAATATAACGCATATGCCAGCCTTCCTGATTGGCTTTCATCTTATCTTTTAGGAAGTTGAACATATTAATTGTTGAACCACTGAAGCATTTAGGAAGTCCTAGATAATTCCCAACTCCACCTTCATTATCTATCCCAAGGATTAATTGAATGCTCTGCTTCACCACTGGATCAACTGATACACCAAAAGTGATAGCTGATTTATCTAAATTAATTGTGTGACCAGTAGCCTCACCATATATTGTCAAAATATGCTGCAAGGTCAGACTTTGAGATACTGAAGCTTTAGTCATAAACAGACTATCATGAGCAAACATCAGGTGATGTATAGACGGCCCATGATATAAAAAAAAAGTGAATACCTTCCAACCTTCATTCCTGTTCAGCTTTGTTAAGCAAACGTGTCAAACCTTCAGTGCACAGGGGAAAAAGAAAGAGGGAGAGTGGATCTCCTTTGCGGATACCTCGTTGAGGCGAAATCAGTCCAAAAGGATGATCATTAATCATAACAGAAAAGTTGACAGAGGAGACACACCACATAACCAAATCAATCCGGTTCACATGAAAACCCAAGTCTTCTCTCAATCTTCGAAGATAGCACTATTCAAGCTTATCATAAGCTTTTGACATGTCAGTCTTGATAGCCATAAACTCCCTCGAAATGCATGGATGAGTTCTCAACCCGTGTACAGCCTCGTGAGCCATTAATATGTTGTCTGAGATGAGCCTTTCAGATACAAATACAGATTGATTAACAGACATAATCGCAAGAAGTATGGGTTACAAACTTCTAACCAAGATTTTTGAGATTATCTTATACAGAACATAACAAAGGCTGATCGGTCTAAGATTACTCATCTCTTCAGGTTCCGCATTTTTAGGAAGAAATCACAAATGTGTGTGATTTCATTCGATAGGAAAGGATCCTAAAACAAAGAAATCTTTCACCTCTTTAATGACCTGCGGACAAACTGTACTCCAGTAATGCTGAAAAAAGGGCAGTCATCCCATCCGGCCTAGGCGCACTAGACGCTTTTATAGAGAAAACAACATTATGAATCTCTTCTGAGGATATAGGTTTTATCACATCCTCATTCATCCTCTGTGTTACTTTAGGAGTAAATCCCACAAACCAGTCATCAAAATTTGATGGATTAGAGGATTGAAACAGCCTCTTAAAATACTCAACTGCTACATCACCTTTATCAACTTCGGTCTAGTTTTCCTTTTCCCCTGACATCCTTAAGCTTATCTAACCTCAAGCGCGATCGGTTTGCTTTGACTGACTGAAAGAATAATTTCGAATTCTTGTCACCAACCTTCATGTTAATTGATGTGTTATAATTTTGAGTAGATTTAATCATGATTTTGAGTGTGTTTTAGCTTTAGGTAAAGCATTTAGGCATCATTAGGAGTGCATGTGCTTAGTTTTTCTCTTTTGTAGGTGGTGGATAACATGATGAAGCACCAAGAGACAATGGAGGAGGTAGGGACCAAAAGAACACTCAAACAAAGGGGAAAACAGCTAAGGATCGTAACCGGAACTCACAGCAGGGTGCCACAGCAAAGTCTCCAGGCCGCTATGAAGTATTTGCGGAAGGCCTAATTCCACAACGGCCTGTGCAGCGGCCATCCGAGGCCGCTGTGAACCATCAACCTCCCACAGCGGCATCTGACAGCGACCACCCCAAGCCGCTGTAGGATATTTGCGGAACATCAATTTTTCCAGCGGCATCCACAGCGACCACCCCAAGCCGCTGTGGATCAAGACACCTCACAACGGCATCTGGCAGCGAGGTCTCCAGGCCGCTGTGAGACCCACTTTTTCCCACATGCTCCTTTTTCTTTACTTTCGGCTTGTAGACCCTCCCATGTGGTTGTGGTCGACCATTGCACTCTTTTATCTTCTATTTAAGGGCTCTTGATGTGTTAGAAGAGCCATATCACTTCTTGTAACAATCTACTCAAAACAATTTAGTTTTCTTTAATCTTTTATGCAATTAAGAGTTTGTTTTTGAGTTCATCTTCTAGTTCTTCTTGTTTCTATCATTCTTGCTTACTTTAAACATGTTTTGCTTTGTTATTGCTATGGTTAGTGAGTAGTTTACTATAAGTTTTTGGGTTTGAGTAAGGTGAGGGTGATCTAGATATGGTTTAGGATGTTTAAAACTTTGAAACATTGACTTCTTACTTGTTAGAAGTTCTTAATGCTAGGATTGAAGTAGCTAATCAATTCCTTGATCTTGAATTTTGCTAGTACTGAGAAGTATAGTTAATTTTTGAATCTCTATCAAGTGCTTTGCATAGTTAACCAATGAGAATTGATGTTTAAAGTGTTTAGTGGTAATAAGAACTTGTTCATAATGCATATCCATCTTGAAATTGCCAACGAGAGTTGATGTTAATGCTTGATAGATATAGGGTTATTATCACAAGAGTGGAGTAGCTTAATATGTTGTTCTTGGCCTAGGAAATCGTTCTATTGTTTTGAACATCTGTGAATTAATTGTTGATCACCCAAACCAAAAACTCAACCCAAGGAACTTAGTTTTTAATCAATTGTCTTAAATCATCTTCTTGTTCTGTTTTTACTCTGTTTTAATCACTCTTGAATATTTTATGAATTGTATTTTTAATCATGTTTGGAATCTGGTTATCTTGTTAGTTACTAGCTATAAAACCCACAAACAAATTTGGTTGCACTTAGATTAATGAAACACTTGCATTCTTAGTGTGTTTAATTACCCAAGTGGATTGACACCTCAAAACTACAAAGACTATGTTGTATACTTGCAGCTGAAGTGGTATAAGAGGAACTTTTTGATGCATATCAAGTTTGGCGCCGTTGCCATCTTGGGTGGAAAATTAAGCCATTAGGATTTGGTGTTTGCTTGAGACTAAGTCTTTTGGTTACAGTGATACTAACTTTCTCTACTTTCTTTCCCTTTAAATTTCAGGTGAATGAACTTGAGGAGCAGGGGACCAACAAACCTTGTACCAAGAGTTGACAACATAAAGGCTTTCGAAAGGGGAATTTCAAGGAAGAGAAGACAGCAACAAAATTTAGCAAGAGTACAAAACAACATGGCTGACCAGCAGCAACAACCACACGACGGTGATGTGTTTGAAAACAACCAAGGGAATGAAGGAAACAGACCAAACCATTCACCAAGGGTACACAGGGCCATTGGAGCATATGACGAACCAAGCATCAATGATTACCATTCTGGAATCATTGCACCAGCAGTAGACAACAAAAAATATGAAATCAAGGCAAGCATCATCAACATGGTGCAAGGGAGTAAATTTCATGGTTTACCAATGGAGGATCCACTTGACCACCTTGACAACTTTTACAAGCTATGTCAAACAGTCCGAATTAATGGGATTTCTGAGAATGCAATGAAGCTAATACTATTTCCATTCTCTCTTGGAGATAGAGCCCACCTATGGGAGAAGAACCTTCCACCAAACTCAATCACATCTTGGGATGAATGCAAAAGAGCCTTCTTATCCAAGTTCTTCTCCATATCAAGAACCGCAAGGTTGAGGAATGAAATTTCAAGCTTCAAACAAAAGGCCACAGAAAACTTTGGAGAAGCTTGGGAGAGATTCAAAGGCTAAACCAACCAATGCCCCCATCACAGCTTCACTAAGGAGAGTCTACTTAGTACACTATACTGTGGCATACTGCCCAAATACCGGATGATGCTAGACACTGCTAGCAATTGCAACTTCTTGCAAAAGGATGAAAGAGAAGCCAACCAACTGGTGGAGAACTTGGCTATCAGTGACCAAACTATGGGGAAGACTATGACCGCACATATCGAGAAGGAGGAGATAAAGATGATTAAAGGAGGGAAATCAAAGCACTCAATGAAAAGCTGGACAAGTTGCACAAAGCAAACCAGAGGAATGTTAATTTTGTGGGAGAATTTGATCAACACCAAGGATACATGGAAGATGATGCTGAGATGAGTATTGATGGAAATGCAGAAATGAACTACATTGGAGGCCAAGGATTCAACAAAGGTTTCAATCAAAACTATAGGAATCACCCCAACTTTTCCTATAGGAATAACAATGTGGAGAATCCTCAAGACCAGACATATCCACCATTCAAACCTCAGGGACAGACCACACTACAAGGAAACTTCCCAACAAAACCAGCATTCAACAACAATGGAGGCTTTCAACAAAGGCAATCTTACAACAGCAACCAAGGCAATTTTCAGCCACGACAACAATACAGCAACAACCAAGGACCCTACAAAGGGAACCAACAATACCAAGGACAAGGAAGCTCATCCAACCAACAAAGACAAGAAGATACCACCCATCAAATGATGAAACAAGTATTGGAGAGCAACAAAAAAATGACAAGTGGATGGAATACAAGATTCGACAATCTAGCATCTGAATTTGCAAGCTTCAAGCAACATTTTCCTCAACAGGGATCATCATCAAACAGACCACCGAGTTTTCTACCTGGAAAACCGGAACCAAACCCAAAGGAGTACATCAATGCCATAATGCTAAGAAGTGGAAGAGAACTACCATCAAGGGAGCTCATTGAGGACAATGAGAAACAAGGAGGGGGGATGGACTTTGAACTTGAGAAGGAAACCATTGAGAAAGAGAGGCATGATGAAGAAGTTAAAGAGGAAGCAAAAGATATCAAAGGGAAAGGCAAGATGTATGAAGAAACAAAGGAGAAGGCAAAAACCGGTTCAGCCTCTACATCTAAGGAGAAAATCTTTGTACCACCAGCCTATGAGCCAAAACTTCCCTTTCCTGGAAGATTCAAGAAGCAACTCCTGGAGAAGTATAGAGCACTCTTTAACAAGCAAATGGAGAAGATTCAGCTCATCATGCCATTGATGGATGCATTCATGCTAGTACCCCAATATAACAAGTTTCTCAAAGATGCAATCAAGGACAGGACAAAGGAGATGGAAGGCATGGTTATCTTAACCCACGAGTGCAGTGCTATCATTCAGAGACGAACCATCCCAAGGAAGCTTGAAGATCCAGGAAGCTTCACCCTACCATGCACTTTGGGACCACTCTCCTTTGAAAGATGTCTATGTGACCTTGGGGCGAGTGTAAGCTTGATGCCACTCTCAGTAGCAAAGAAGCTTGGATTCACACACTAAAAATAGTGTAGAATCTCACTTGTGTTGGCAGATATGTCAGTGAGACTCCCTATGGGCATGCTTGAAGATATTCCGGTCATGGTCGGGAATTTCGAAATACCGACAGATTTTGTGGTTCTAGAGATGGATGAAGAACCAAAGGACCCCTGATCTTTGGAAGACCTTTCTTGGCCACTTCTGGAGCCATCATTGATGTCAAGAAAGGGAAGATTGACCTACACTTGGAAAAGAACCATATCCTCAAATTTAACATCAATGAAGTAATGAAGAAACCGACAATTCAAGAGCAGGCTTTTTGGATTGAAACATTAGACGCTTTGGCTGATGTGTACCTAGAGGAGCTAGCAATGGAGGACTCCTTGGAGATGTTCATGACCACCAAGAAAGATGTGAGTGATCTGGTTGACCAAGATGGCCAAGAGTATGCAAAACTCCTTGACTCACGCAAGGTGTTGGAAGGAAACGATCAATTCTCTGAACTTCCCCAAGTGGTTCACAACATCAAGTCCGTGGAGGGAGAAGAAGCAATGATGATTGGTGTGAGATGAAAGCACCAAAGGTAGAGCTCAAAAAACTCCCGGATGGACTAAGGTACGCTTTTTTGGGACCAAACTCATCATACCCTGTTATAGTAAGTGAAAACCTCAATGGAAATGAACTAAACTTACTCTTTAATGAACTGAGAAATATATGGGAGAGCAATAGGTTATTCACTTGATGATATTAAAGGACTCTCACCAACTCTTTGCACCCATAGAATCTATTTGGAAGATGAAACAATGACTTCAATTGAGCATCAAAGGAGACTAAACCCTAATTTGAAAGAAGTTGTTAAAAAGGAGATTCTGAAACTTTTAAATGCAAGAATAATCTTTCCTATTTCAGATAGCACATGGGTCTCACCTGTTCATGTAGTTCCTAAGAAGGGAGTTATAACAGTGGTTGAAAATGAGAAAAATGAACTAATCCCTTCAAGAACTATAACCGGACATAGAATGTGCATTGATTATAGGAAATTGAACTCAGCCACCCGGAAAGATCACTTCCCTCTCCCATTCATTGACCAAATGCTTGAACGATTAGCAAATCATCCATTCTATTGTTTTCTTGATGGGTACAATGGGTTCTTTCAAATACCCATTCACCCTAATGGCCAAGAAAAGACGACATTCACATGTACTTATGGCACCTTTTGCATATCGAAGGATGCCATTTGGGTTATATAATGCTCCAGCTACCTTTCAAAACTGCATGATGTCGATCTTTTCTGACTTAATTGAAGAAATGGTTGAAGTTTTCATGGATGATTTTTCTGTGTATGGTTCTTCGTTTGCTGCTTGTTTGTCTAATTTGTGCAGGGTACTTCAGCGATGCGAGGAGACAAACTTGGTACTAAATTGGGAGAAATTCCACTTCAGGGTGAAAGAAGAGATAGTACTTGGGCACAAGATTTCAGAAAGAGGAATTGAGGTGGACAAGGCCAAAATAGATGTGATGATGGGATTGCAGCCACCAAACTCAGTCAAAGGGATCAGGAGCTTTTTGGGTCATGCTGGTTTTTACCGACGGTTCATCAAGAACTTTTCAAAGATTGCAAGACCTTTGACAAGACTCATGTGCAAAGAGACGGAGTTTGTGTTCGATGAAGAATGCCTCAAGGCATTCCATGAGATCAAAAATGCCCTTGTGAGTGCACCTATAATCCAAGCACCAGATTGGAATCTCCCTTTTGAGATCATGTGCGATGCAAGCGACTATGCAGTTGGGGCAGTCTTGGGCCAGAGGAAGGACAAAAAGCTTCATGTAATCTACTATGCAAGCAGGACCTTAGATGATGCTCAAGTTCGATATGCAACCACTGAAAAGGAACTCTTGGCAGTAGTGTTTGCATTTGACAAATTCAGATCATATCTGGTGGGATCAAAGGTGGTAGTGTACACGGATCATGCGGCATTGAAACACTTGTTGGCTAAGAAGGAAGCTAAGCCAAAGTTGTTGCGATGGATACTTCTGCTTCATGAGTTTGACCTTGAGATTCAAGACAAGAAGGGTATTGAGAATGGGGTAGCCGATCACCTATCAAGATTGAGGATTGATGAAGAGTTACCAATTGATGACTCCCTACCGGAAGAACAACTCTTGCTCATTCAGTGCTTAAAAGAAGGATATAAGATGAGCCTGAAGATGGAGGAATTAAAAAGTCTAAAGGAGGAGAATCTGCCTTGGTATGCATATTTTGTCAACTACTTGGCATGTGGAAAGGAGCCACCTAACCTCAACAGCTACCAAAGGAAGAAGTTCTACCGGGATGTTACTCGATTTTATTGGGATGAACCCTACATGTTCAAGAGGTGTTCAGATGGTCTCTACAGGAGATGTGTTCCAGAAGAGGAGATGGAAGGGATCTTGTATCACTGCTATGGTTCGGATTATGGAGGACACTTTGCATCATTCAAAACCGCAACAAAGGTGTTACATTCGAGTTTTTGGTGGCCCAGCCTGTTTAAAGATGCTCACGGATATGTGTTAAGGTGTGATGCCTGCCAAAGAAAGGGGAACATTGGAAGGAGGAATGAGATGCCACAAAACCCGATATTGGAAGTTGAAGTATTTGATGTATGGGGGATTGACTTCATGGGTCTTTTCCCATCCTCATATGGAAATCAATACATTTTGGTGGCAGTTGACTATGTGTCAAAATGGGTAGAAGCCATTGCAAGTCCTACCAATGATGCTAAGGTAGTTATCAAGCTATTCAAATCCATCATATTCCCTCGGTTTGGTATCCCAAGAGTTGTGATCAGCGATGGAGGCAGTCACTTCATCAACAAGATGTTTGAAAATCTTCTCAAGAAGTATGGAGTGAAACACAAGGTGGCTATACCTTATCATCCTCAGACCAGCGGACAAGTGGAGGTGTCTAACCGGCAAATCAAGGTCATATTGGAGAAGAATGTTGGGAGCTCAAGAAAAGATTGGGCCAAGAAACTTGATGATGCTCTTTGGGTATACCAGACAGCCTTCAAGACACCTATCGGCATAACACCTTTCAACCTCTTGTACGGAAAGTCATGTCACTTACCAGTAGAGTTAGAGTACAAGGCAATGTGGGCAATAAAGCTAATGAATTTCAACATCAAAACCGCAGCTGAGAAACGCCTCATTCAACTCCATGAGCTTGATGAAATCCGGTTAGATGATTGTCAAAAGCATTCCATGACAAGAGGATTGTCAAGAAAGAGTTCAAGGCAGGAGACCGAGTTTTACTGTACAACTCCCGGTTGAAGTTGTTTCCCGGGAAACTGAAGTCAAGATGGTCCGGCCCTTTCTCAATCAAAGAAGTAAGACCCTATGGAGCCGTCATTCTACTCAACAAAGACGGAACTGAGTTCACAGTGAATGGACAGCGGCTCAAGGTCTACTCAGCATCCGATCCCGTGGAAGAGGAGATATCGATTCTTCTCACGGAACCAACCCCAATCTAAGCAGTAAGAGAGTCAAGCTCGTGACTTAAAACAAGCACGCTTGGGAGGCAATCCCATGTTATCCTTTGTATATATTGTGTGAATTTTCTATATTTGATTTGATTTATGTGTGTTTGTGTGAATTTATGTTTGTTTTAGTTTTGTGTGTGTGTTTTTAGCATGTGGGAATAATCTGGAGCAAGATCGGCATCACGGAAAAGCTGCTGCAAGGAAGAGAACTCACAGCGGCATCCCACAGCGGGTCATCGTAGCCGCTGTGGGTCAAGAGCGAAAGAGAGAATTCTCCAGTGGCAGCCACAGCGGGTCAGGCAGCCGCTACAGATAAAAAAGAAGCACAGCGGCTACTCACAGCAGCATACCCAAGCCGCTGTGAAGAATTTGCGGAAGGCCGAATTCCACAGCGGCACCCACAGCGAGTTCACGCAGCCGCTGCAGGTAAGAAGAACTCACAGCGGCATCTGGCAGCGCGGTCCCCAGGCCGCTGTGAGGTAGGTTTGACCCGAATTCTTTCGTTTTGACCGTGTTTTAAAAATAAAATAAAAAAATTTCTTCTTCACCTCAATCTCTTTCACGACCCTCTCTCTCTTCCAAACACCATTTTCTTTCTTTAAGGTTTTCAAAAACACTTTTCTCTCAATCCAAAACGATTCAAAGAGATTTCTGGTGATTTACACCTGCAATTTTTCCTTTAAACTGCTCCTAGAATCACAATCTGTCACTGTGAAATATCATGGTTTTTAGGACTTTCGACCATGGTATATGTCTTTGTTATCGAGTCTTTTAGAGTCTTTTGGAGTCCTTTTATGTGTGTTTACAGGTCTAAGTACGTTTGGAGTGGATTTGTACATTATGGCGCATTCTGGAGCTATTTGGAGCATTTTCCCGAGAAGAAGAAGTTGGAGTCGATTCTGGATGCTTGTGTCGATTGACACACCTTGTGCATCGATCGACACATATGCGAGATGGACTTTTGTCGGTGAGTTTAATGAAGATTTGTGGAAATTACACTTTAGCCCAGAAGTTTCTCATAATTACAAAGAAGCCCTAGCCGAGTTTAGATCATTAAATTAGGTTTGTAAGCCATTGTTTAGGCTACGCTTTCATAAGCTTTTCATACGCTTTATTCTATTCAGAGAGAGAGATTGGGAACTCATATTCCTTATTTCTGTTCTATGATATTTGGTTTTCTATTCATCATGTCTTTTGTTTCATCTGCCATGTCTGAGTAGTTTACCTGTTAGGTTTAGGGATTCTCACAGGGGATTTCATGGAATTATAGGTTGATCAATCTTTAGGGATTCACATCTTTCTAGTTCTTCATCTAGGGTTGTTCTTAATGCTTAATCTGAATTAGCTACCCAGATTTATGATGTTAGGTTGATTTCTGCAACGACAGTTGATTAATTAACTAGAAAGAACCTAGATGAGAAATTTGACTATTCACAAAGAAATTTGGTTTAGAAGAATTGTGAACGAAAGAACCTGATATTAATGCATGTTTAGGATCTCTAAACCTCGCAACGAAAGTTGGTTTGCTAGGATTGTTAGACATAGATAATATTCGCAACGAAAGTTGGTTTCTTATGCTTCTGTGATTCTAGTTCTAGAACAGTTCTTAATTAGATCATGATTGATTGATTGCCTATGTTCCTGATTTCATGAGAACTCCCTTGACCTGACGCTTTGCCTGATTAATTTACACCGTTTACTTTACTTTCTGCTCTGATTTACTGCTTTCTACTGTTTCACCTAGCTTAATTCGATGTTCTACGATCTATCGCAAGATCTTGAGTCTTTGTGGATTCGATACCCTATATACTCCTAGTTCACGTCTGTGCACTTGCAGTGTAGATCTGGAGATTAAAACCTGATCGTATCAAGTTTTTGGCGCCGTTGCCGGGGACTCTTTTGAGTCTTCGATAGATTTGAACTTAGGGTTTAGACTAGGTTTTTCGTTTTGTTTTTGGTTACTTATTTTCATTTTCTTGCGTTTCAGGTACGCCTAGAATTGCATAGCATCGATCGACACGGTCCCGTGTGTTGATCGACACAATTTCGCGATAAGAATCGATCAACGCTCTCCTTGCATTGGTCGACACAAAGCGAAACCCGAACTGAATCGATCGTTGCGGTCATGTGCATCGATCGACGCTTGACGATTACCGACGGTTTATGCCTGATCGCGCAACCAGAAGTAATCCGGACAAGGAGCTTATGAAACTTGAACTTAAGGAGCTCGTAAAGCTAGAGAGAAAGAACAAAAAGGCTCAGAGACTAGCTAAGATGGCAAACTCATGTGCCTTTGATTTTGATACCAGATGCTGAAGGTGTTCTGAGAGATACGCAGAATAATCCTTACAATACTCAAGGGCAGAGGATTGATGCTGAAGGTAATGTCATTCCTGAGCCTCAGAGGCAGATTGTTCAACCTGATGGAGAAGCTCAAGGTGGACATGAGAATCCACGAGCTGAAGAGCCTCCTAGAGCACCTAATCCACCTCCTAATCTTCCTGTTAGGAGAACACTAGCTGATTACAATCGACCTGATGAGTTATATGCTAATGGGTCTGCGATTGTACCTCATGCGTTTCCGCGAGATGATTTTGAGCTTAAGACTTCCTACAACACACTTGTGGGACAGCACCTCTTTCATGGACTCCCACATTAGCATCCTATGGATCACATAGAGAGCTTCGATTCTTTAGTCACTGGGATGAAGCATAATGGAGTGACCTAAGACTACTTACACTGCAAGCTTTTTCCTCACTCTCTTGGAGGAGAAGCTGCTAATTGGCTGAAGCAGATTCCACCTGGGACTCTGACTACTTAGAATGCAGTGAAGGAGAGGTTTCTGCGACACTTCTATGATGATGCTCAGTCTGATCAGCTTAGACAGGATCTCTTGACCTTCAAGCAGGGATCTACAGAGCCTTTTAAGTATGCCTGGGTGAGATTCAAAAGATACCAGAGAGATTGCCGTCATCATGGTTTCTCTGAGGTGCAGTTGTTGTGTATCTTCTTCAGAGGAGTTGATTTGTGGTATCAGATGGCTTTAGATGTTGCAAGTACTGGAAACTTCTACACTAAATTTCCAGAAGAAGCTAAGGATCTTATTGAGAACTTGGTGACTAGCAATAGTGTCAAGAATACTGATTTGGAGAGACAGAAATCTGGTGGCAAAGCTGATAGCTCACAGATAGCTGAGATGAGGAGCAAGATTGATTCTATCCATAGCATCTTACTTGGGAAGAAGATGGATGTTCATGAGACTGAGTATGTCAATTACATAGCTGGAGATGGTTATCAAGGTCAGAGGTATGGAAATCAGCAAGGACAGGCTTCAGATTTCACACCAAAGTCTGCATTTCAGAAACCTTTCCAGCAGAACACTTCATTCTCCAGAGACGATGGGTCTTCATCGTATCAGCATGTTCCTCATCAAAATGAGCAGAATGATAAGATGATGGGACTTTTGGAACAGCTCTTGCAAGGACAGCAGAAGAGTACAGTGGACTTCAATGGAAAGACAGATGCTCTGTAACTTGATCTCAATGGGAAGATAGAAGCCATTAGCACTCATGTGAAGAAGCTAGATGTTCAGGTTCAGCAGACTGCTGGAGCAGCGCAAAGGCAAAATGGATCAGGAAGAGCTTAACAAAACAAATTCGTCAATGTTGTGATCATAAGAGATGAGATTGACTTGCTGGAAGAAGAAGAGAGCATCATCTCGGATTTTCTGGATGAATATTGTCTGTCTGAGATGAGCGTCGATCGACACACCCTTGGTGTCGATCGATGCATGCCCGATACGAAGGATGAATACGCTCATAATCGCCTTGTGTCGATCAACACTCCTACTGCGTCGATTGACACAGATCGCTGACGGATGCAGAAACCTGCAACAGTCCCAAAACGAGTCTACAAGCCCTCTGTGCCATATCTTAAGGCTCCTAAGATGTCCAAACATGAGCTAGACGAAGCTAAATGCATCAAAGTGATGGAAAAGAAGCTGATTCAGATTATAGAGAAGCTTCCAGACCCGGGAGTCTTTGTGCTAGACTTTTCCATCTCTAAGGACAGATTCAAGCATTCTCAGTGTGACTTAGGATCTGGTGTGAATCTCATGCCTTACTCTATGGTTGTGAGATTGGGACTGATGAATTTTCAGCCTACTAGGATCTCTCTTATCCTAGTTGATCGATCAAAGAGGTATCCAGAAGGTGTTCTTGAGGACATTCCTGTCAGAGTTGGAAACTACTTGATTCTAACGGACTTTGTAGTGCTGAAGTATAATGTTGAGCCAGATGATCCTTTGTTACTTGGTAAACCTTTCTTAGCTACTGCTGGAGCAGTGATTGATGTGAAACATGGACTGATTGATCTCCATCTGGGAGACAAGCCTTTGCAGTTCAAGATGGATAAGCTGCAAAAATCCACCATTGATGGACAGAGCTTCAGTGTGGAAGTAGAACCAGAGATTCCTATTGGAGAAGAGAAGATGGCAGTTCATTCTGAACTTGCTCTAACATCTTCAGCTCCTGCAACTGCTCTTAAGCAGAAAGCTCCAGATCTCTTTCATCCACCAAAGCACAGGTATGAATCCTCTAAACTTAAGTCTCCTAATCCATCAGCTGTGAATACAGGCAAACGCAGTATCCCACCCTGGTCCCATTCCCTCTTTCCTTGGGAGATCTCATGATCTGAATGCTTATACGCCACCTTGGTTGAAGAGACATTCACAGAGGCACTCCAAGCCTCTATTGAATCCACCATAAGTCCGATCTTCTTTCCATAGTCAAGCTATTGACTTTAAACAAGCGCTGAGTGGGAGGCAACCCACTAGTATGTTCGTTTTTCTTTTCTTTTTTCGTTTTGATTTTGGTACTTTGATTTTTCTGTTTTGGTTTGTTCAAAGGCGTGAGAAACAGGCAGAATCGTTCAGCATCGATCGACACATCCTTTGTGTCGGTCGACGCAGCAGCGATTTATGGTTTTCCGATTCAATTGCGGTTCGGACACCGGTTATCTACATAACAGCGAGCAGATTCGCTTTGCAGCGATCGACACCACATTGGCATCGATCGACACATGTCGACGACAAGTAAGTGTTTTGACCGTTTTCGGATTCTCTTCATTCCGATTTTTCTTCTCACCGAGCCTAAGCTTGACACCACTGGGGACAGTGTGTTTCAAATGTGGGGGAGGTAGCTACTGACGCACCGCTTTTTGTTTTCTTAGAGTCAGTCCAAAACTGTTTTATTGAGTCAAATTGAGTGGGAAACGAGGACTTTTTGAGGAGATTACCACACTTGCAGGAACTTAAGTAACCATTGGATGATTTGCACATGATCTATGACTATTAGAAAACCCAACACAGACCAGCCTACTGAGGACACCCATATCACTTCAGGTATTCAGAGAATCCATTACTTGACTTCACCTTTAACTTGACTTAATTCTCTCACCTTGGGGCTTGGTATACTTTGGATCGGATTCCTCTGTTGGTTCTTACACAGCTTCGAAACCTGTCTAAGTAAGGTTCACTTCTCCCCTTCCTTGAAAGTAAAAAAAAAAAGACAAACTGAGGATAAGCTAGTAGCTTTGAAGTGGTCGCGGGAGTGGTAGAGACCCCTATTACCTCATGTGCATCCATGGAAACATGTCCAAAGTAATACCCCGAATAAAAAGGGAAGAGCACTGATAGAAAAAATAAAATGATACCTGAAGGAATTTCTAGCAGTTCTAATCAGGATTAGCAACCCTAGTCTGAATTCCAAGCCTAGGATCTAAGGTTCATGTAATTGAATCTAACAGATCTCGAGATTACCTGATGAATATGCAGCGGAAGTATTGCAAGTAATCGAGATCACGAAGCGCCTCAAGTGTTGCGCCTCTACTGGTATCCACACGCACACAAACTGGACCGCAGGGATGCTAGTGCCTTACAGAGATCTAATCTCCAGAGAGGTGTCTATCTGTGTTCTGGTGGCTGTGAATTAGGTTAGTTACAAGTTTAGGTCGACCATATATCTTATATATGTCGGCTTAAACCACAACGGAAGTAACCAACGATTAAACCGAATTAATCTGATTAATCCGCAAGTGCATCGATCGATGCAATATCTGCAACGATCGATGCTCCCCAGAACATTGATATCGAATGCATATCACATATGTATTTACTGGATCATTACATTAATGATCAACCTCGTCTTTAACGCCCAGCTTGCTTAGGTGTGTGACCCTGTAGGATCATATAACACTAGCAATGAGTTCTCAACTCATTGATCATAAGTGGCTTCTAGCAAAACGTTATGACTACCTAGTGTTATGTGATTGTCTCATCTCGACTATACGACTTTCACTTAGAGCAAGTACAATAGATTTCAGGACATTCCCAACAATCTCCCACTTGTACTGGAATCATCTATTCCTTTAATCCCTTTGTAGCTATATCTCAATCTAGCATAAGGCAAGCACTGTGTCATCCTTATTCAACCAGATTACGTTTATCGAATCCCGATTTGTACTGATGAAAAACAAACGACTGACAATCACCTCGTTTGAGCGCGCCCACGCATTTCCAGTATCAAATCTTCGATAGGCCCAGAGATATTTAACTCCTGTTATATAGGAGGTACAAATCCCATCTTGTTCCATCCATGTCTCTTTCATATTTCATGATACGCCTAATCAGTGTCTTTATAATCACCAGTTACGGCTGACGTTTGACAAAGTCAAGACGAACCAATCCATATGAGAGAGGACATGATGAACTCAGGTCTTAGGACTAAACTCTTTTGTCGTAATGAGAAACTCTTATGACACTCATATAACATCTTGTAGAGTTCTCATTAATGGGTCAAGTCCGATCATGTGTTCTTTAACACATATCTATGTGATTGACTTTAATACACTTACTAAATGACTCCATGAAACATAGTCATCAGTCACCTCACATACTAGTCTCACGTGGTTGTTAATGTCCCACGTTAACAACCTCGACCAGGGACCATTATAATTTATGTCATTTATTGCTTATAGGGTTTCATGATCAAGTCACATACTTGATGGCCTATAAAATATCATAAATTACTTTGGGACATAATACATATTTAATTAACACAATTAAATGATGCTGAAACAATTTCATTAAAATAACATAACTATTATGTCTTTGTGAACATCATGTCATAACTAAAGCAAATACAACTCCCACTGAAATCAAGATCATATCTTAAGAAATCTAATGCCTACAGCAGTTGTATGAAACTCATGCTTAGGCCTTGGGAGAGGCTTGGTCAGTGGATCAGCAACATTCTCATCCGTCGGGACTCTGCTGATCTTCACATCTCCTCTATTCACAATATCACGGATAAGGTGATATCGCCTTTCTATGTGTTTGGATTTCTGGTGTGATCTAGGTTCTTTTGCTTGTGCAATGGCTCCATTGTTGTCACAATACAAAGCCACTGGCTCAGAAATGCTAGGAATCACACCAAGTTCAGTGATGAACTTCTTGATCCAAACAGCCTCCTTTGCCGCTTCAGAAGCAGCGAGGTACTCAGCTTCAGTTGTGGAATCTGCTACAGTGTCCTGCTTGGAACTCTTCCAGCTTACTGCACCGCCATTCAGGCAGAAGATGTAACCAGATTGCGATCGGAAATCATCTTTGTCTGTCTGAAAACTTGCGTCTGTGTAACCACTTACTACCAGCTCATCACTTCCTCCATACACCAAGAATTTATCTTTAGTATTTCTCAAATACTTCAGAATATTCTTGACTGATGTCCAGTGACTTTCACCTGGATCCGATTGGTATCTACTCGTCATGCTTAAAGCACAAGCAACATCTGGACGAGTACAGAGTATGGCATACATGATGGATCCCAACGCCGAGGCATAGGGAATCCGACTCATGCGATCTCGCTCAGCAGGTGTCTCAGGACACTGCTTCTTGCTGAGACTTATGCCATAAGACATTGGTATGAAGCCCTTCTTGGAATCTTGCATTCTGAACCTGTGTAAGACTTTATCGATATAAGTGTCTTGACACAGTCCAATCAACTTGTTTAATCTATCTCTATAGATTCTTATTCCAAGAATATATGCGGCTTCTCCCATGTCTTTCATTGAAAAACAACTTCCGAGCCAAGTCTTAACAGACTGTAACAACGGAACGTCATTTCCGAGAAGAAGTATGTCATCTACATACAACACGAGAAATGCAACTGCGCTCCCACTAGTCTTCTTGTAAACACATGGTTCTTCTTCGCTTCTGATGAAATCAAACTTTTTGACTGCTTCATCAAAACGAAGATTCCAACTCCGAGATGCTTGCTTCAATCCATAAATGGATCGATGAAGCTTGCATACCTTCCCAGCAGCATTAGGATCGATGAAACCTTCGGGATGTGTCATGTACACATCCTCTTCCAGAATTCCATTAAGGAAAGCTGTTTTCACGTCCATCTGCCAGATCTCATAATCATAATGAGCAGCTGTTGCTAGGAGAATCCGAATGGATTTAAGCATGGCCACAGGTGAATAGGTTTCTTCATAGTCAATACCATGAATTTGTTTGAAACCTTTTGCCACCAGCCTTGCTTTATATATCTGAATATTTCCATCCACATCAATTTTCTTCTTGAAAATCCATTTACACTCAATGGGTCTTGCACCATTGGGTAAATCAACCAAAGTCCATACTTGGTTCTGTGACATGGATCCCATTTCGGATTCAGCGGCTTTCAGCCACTTTGCGGAGTCAGGGCTCATCATTGCTTCTTCGAAATTCGCTGGCTCATCACTGTCAATGATTAACAAATAATGACAATTGGTTACGAGAAATCCATATCTCTCGGGTTCGTGACGGATCCTTTCGGATCGGCGAATTTCAGGCTCCACAGGCGCGGGTTCTACAACTCTTTGTAGATCCAACTGTTGCTCTTCCTCTACAGGTTGAGCATTTTCCTGCGGTTCTCGAACTTCTTCGAGTTGTACTTTACTCCCACTGTTTCTCTTGGAAAGAAACTCTCTCTCAAGAAAAACGCAGTTCCGAGCAACAAACACTTTGTTCTCGGATTGGTTGTAGAAGTAGTATGCCTTGGTTTCCTTAGGATAACCAACGAAGTAGCACTTGTCTGATTTGGGTTCGATCTTATCTGTAATTAATCGCTTAACATAAGCTTCACAACCCCAAATCTTCAGGAAAGACACACTCGGAACATTTCCAGTCCACATCTCATGTGGTGTCTTTGCAACTGATTTTGACGGAACCCTATTAAGTGTAAACGCAGACGTTTCTAGAGCGTATCCCCAAAAGGATAATGGAAGAGTTGAGAGACTCATCATTGACCGAACCATATCTAATAAAGTCCGATTTCTCCTCTCAGACACGCCATTCCATTGTGGTGTTCCAGGAGGAGTGAGTTGTGAAACAATTCCACAATCTCTCAAATGATCACTGAATTCTTGGCTTAAGTATTCTCCTCCACGATCTGATCGAAGAGCCTTAATACTTTTGCCAAGTTGATTATGTACTTCATTTTGGAATTCTTTGAACCTTTCAAAAGATTCCGACTTATGTCTCATTAAATAGACATAGTCATACCTGCTGAAATCATCAGTGAAGGTAATGAAGTATCGAAAATTTCCTCTGGCACTTGTGCTCATTGGGCCGCATACATCTGTATGTATAAGGCCCAATAAGTCACTGGCCCTTTCATTTGGTTTGTTGAAAGGGGCCTTAGTCATTTTGCCCAGTAAACAAGATTCACATTTCTCACATGATTCATAATCAAATGAGCCCAGAAGCCCATCACTATGGAGCTTTTGGATCCGTTTCTCGTTTATGTGGCCCAAACGACAATGCCAAAGAAAAGTCTGATTCGTGTCATTTGATTTGAATCTCTTGGTGTTAATGTTATAGATTGGTGCGGTTTGGTTTAAAACATAAAGCCCATTCTCTAATGGGCTGCTACCATAAAATATATCATTGTAATCAAAAGAACAACATTTATTCTTAATTGAAAACTGATATCCTTCCATATCCAAAATAGGAATGGAAATAATATTTCTGCTTATAGCAGGTACATAGTAGCAATTATTAAGCTTTAAAACCAAACCAGAAGGTAAAGACAAGTTATATGTTCCTACGGCTAATGCAGCAACTCTTGCTCCGTTCCCCACGCGCAGGTCCACTTGTCCCTTTTCCAACTTCCTACTGTTGCTTAGGCCCTGCATATTTGTACAAATATGAGCACCACAGCCGGTATCCAATACCCAAGAAGTAGAAACAGAAGTAGTAACATTTACTTCTATAACATAAATACCTGAAGATGAAGTCTCGAAAGTCTTCTTCTTCTTCTTCTTCTCTTCCAAGAATTTGTTGCAATTTCTCTTCCAATGCCCAAGATCTTTACAGTAATGGCACTTATCAGTCTCAGATGGGCCCTGCTTGGGCTTTGGGGCTGGCGCCGGCGTGTCCTGGTTCTCAACCGGGACTGCCTTGCCCTTTCCCTTACCTTTGCCAAGTTTCTTAAACTTCTTACCCCCTTGTACCATAAGTACATTAGGAGTGCCCTTCTTGATATTTGGCTCAGCTGTCTTGAGCATGCCATGCAGCTCAGTCAATGTCTTTGTCAAGTTATTCATGTTATAGTTCATAACAAACTGATCATAACTTGACGGCAGTGACTGCAGAATGATGTCAGTAGCCAACTCTTGGCTAATGGGACAATCCAGCTTCCCCAGGTTATCAATATAACCCATCATCTTAATGACATGAGGACTGACTGGACTGTCCTTTGGTAGCTTGCATTCAATGAGAGATTTAACCGTCTGGTATCTCTCAGTTCGTGCTTGCTCCTGAAACATACTTTTCAGGCTAGTGATCATCTCCACGGGCGACTCCACATTCTCGTATTGCTTCTGCAAATCCGAGTTCATGGTAGCCAACATGAGACAATTCACATCGACCACATCATTAGAATGCTTATCCCAAGCATTCCTTTCTGCATGTGGAGCATTGGCTCTCGGTTTTTCAGGGAGAACATTTTCAAGGACATAGTCCCGCTTCTCCTGCTTGAGAACAATTCTCAAGTTCCGATACCATTCGAGAAAATTCGATCCATTTAATTTGTCCTTCTCAAGGACGGATCGCAGGGAGAAAGAATTATTATGAGTAGTAGTCATAGCTGAGAACATAGAAAAGAAAAAGTTTAGTTATGATGTTCAAGAAATGAGAAATCTTAACTTTTAAGAAAACTCGCATTATATTCAATCAATGCTTCCTCAGATGAATATAATGATCCAAGACCCATATTTCACTAAATTCAAGTGAGCCACTGGCTATCACTCAACTTTAGCTATTTAGGTAAGCAACAACCTTGCTAGTTATATCCAATATAACTCTTGGTTGTGGATCGACATCTTATGTCCAATCCACCTGATGTCTCTGAGCCCAAAACGATTTTGATGGCCCAGTCAAGTAAACCAATCTCTTCAGTCACGTAATTGTCGATGTCTTGCACTGCAAGTCTATCAACACGATTACCTCTGCCTTACTCATGAAATTGTGGACATCTTGCACTGCAAGTCTATCACACAACTAAATGGGTCTTGACAGTTGACAAGATTGGAAAGACATCAAGTATCACTTGATATTTGGTTGAGGAACGGAACCATTTAAAACGTTCAGTTTTACTATGTTTTAATTCTTATAATTAATTAATCCGCGATGACCGATCAATCCAATTATTCCGGTTTTGAATACCGGTCAGTGTCGATCGATGCTACGTTAGCATCGGTCGATGCCAACCTTATCAAATCAATCGCCATTAAACCATTCACGGTGTTTGACCATCTTTAATCAAGCTCGATAACCGGTCCAATCCAATTGAACCGATTCATCAATCTCGCGAGGTCTGTGTCGATCGATGCAACGCTTGTGTCGATCGACACTAGGCGAAAACTAAGGTTTATTCGGGTTTTCGCCCTGCATCGATCGATGCCGGATTGGCATCGATCGACACCATGCGAAAAACCCTAAATTTTATTAGGGTTTTCGCCCTGCATCGATCGATGCCGGATTGGCATCGATCGACACCATGCGAGAAAACCCTTAAACGTTTTCGATCAGAACCCTAAACTAGGTTTTCAGGAAAACGAATTTTAGCATGCTTGTATCAATTATACAAAGATTTAGATTCAACTAATCTAATCATCATGCTACTGATTCAATGGAACCCTAAGGCTCTGATACCACTGAAGGAATTTCTAGCAGTTCTAATCAGGATTAGCAACCCTAGTCTGAATTCCAAGCCTAGGATCTAAGGTTCATGTAATTGAATCTGACAGATCTCGAGATTACCTGATGAATATGCAGCGGAAGTATTGCAAGTAATCGAGATCACGAAGAGCCTCAAGTGTTGCGCCTCTACTGGTATCCACACGCACACAAACTGGACCGCAGGGATGCTAGTGCCTTACAGAGATCTAATCTCCAGAGAGGTGTCTATCTGTGTTCTGGTGGCTGTGAATTAGGTTAGTTACAAGTTTAGGTCGACCATATATCTTATATATGTCGGCTTAAACCACAACGGAATTAACCAACAATTAAACCGAATTAATCTGATTAATCCGCAAGTGCATCGATCGATGCAATATCTGCAACGATCGATGCTCCCCAGAACATTGATATCGAATGCATATCACATATGTATTTACTGGATCATTACATTAATGATCAACCTCGTCTTTAACGCCCAGCTTGCTTAGGTGTGTGACCCTGTAGGATCATATAACACTAGCAATGAGTTCTCAACTCATTGATCATAAGTGGCTTCTAGCAAAACGTTATGACTACCTAGTGTTATGTGATTGTCTCATCTCGACTATACGACTTTCACTTAGAGCAAGTACAATAGATTTCAGGACATTCCCAACAATACCCAGTGGGGAAAAATCAGTGCTAAGAAAGGAAATGGAAAGGAATGGAACCAGAAAAAGATAGTTGAGTGGTAAGATACTAACAGAGTAAGAGTCCATGTGTTCTTTGATCGATACTCCCTTGGTAAGACCGCACTTATTAGCTTACAGAAGTCAGTATGGTGAATTTGAACGCTCTGAATGTGATTGTGGAGTTTACTCAGGATAGTTGCTAAGTGTGGGGGAAGTATATGTTGGTCTTGATGTCTGCAGGTTCATTTTCATGTGGTTTACTAAAGGGAATCTGAGTGTGGTGCTCCTACGATGAAACGAGTTTCTGAAGTTTTCAAACTTCTTCTCCTGATCTTGGTTTTCTGTTTGCTTGAGGGCAAGCAAAAGCTAAGTGTGGGGGAGTTGATATATCATGGTTTTTAGGACTTTCGACCATGGTATA
This sequence comes from Orychophragmus violaceus, assembly GCA_030180135.1. Classification (NCBI taxonomy): domain Eukaryota; kingdom Viridiplantae; phylum Streptophyta; class Magnoliopsida; order Brassicales; family Brassicaceae; genus Orychophragmus; species Orychophragmus violaceus. Next base: position 62,668,834 of record CM058233.1, read on the forward strand.
TTTCTTTGTTATCGAGTCTTTTATAGTCTTTTGGAGTCCTTTTATGTGTGTTTACAGGTCTAGGTACGTTTGGAGTGGATTTGGGCATTACGGCGCATTCTGGAGCTATTTGAAGCATTTGCCCGAGAAGAAGAAGTTGTAGTCGATTTTGGATGCTTGTGTCGATCGACACACCTTGTGCATCGATCGACACATATGCGAGATGGACTTTTCTCGGCGAGTTTAATGAAGATTTGTGGAAATTGCACTTTAGCCCAGAAGTTTCTCATAATTACAAAGAAGCCCCAGCCGATTTTAGATCATTATATTAGGTTTTTAAGCCATTGTTTAGGCTACGCTTTCATAAGCTTTTCATACGCTTTATTCTATTCAGAGAGAGAGAGATTTGGAACTCATATTCCTTGTTTCTGTTTTATGATATTTGGTTTTCTATTCATCATGTCTTTTGTTTCATCTGCCATGTCTGAGTAGTTTACCTGTTAGGTTTAGGGATTCTCACAGGGGATTTCATGGAATTATAGGTTGATCAATCTGTAGGGATTCACATCTTTCTAGTTCTTCATCTAGAGTTGTTCTTAATGCTTAATCTGAATTAGCTACCCAGATTTATGATGTTAGGTTGATTTCTGCAACGACAGTTGATTAATTAACTAGAAAGAACCTAGTTGGGCAATTGGACTATTCGCAAAGAAATTTGGTTTAGAAGAATTGTGAACGAAAGAACCTGATATTAATGCATGTTTAGGATTTCTAGAACTCGCAATGAAAGTTGGTTTGCTAGGATTGTTAGACATAGATAATATTCGCAGTAAAAGTTGGTTTCTTATGCTTCTGTGATTCTAGTTCTAGAACAGTTCTTAATTAGATCCTGATTGATTGATTGACTATGTTCTTGATTTCCTGAGAACTCCCTTGACGTGACGCTTTGCCTGATTGATTTACACCGTTTACTTTACTTTCTGCTCTGATTTACTGCTTTCTACTGTTTCACCTAGCTTAATTCGACGTTCTACGATCTATAGCAAGATCTTGAGTCTATGTGGATTCGATACCCTATATACTACTAGTTCACGTATGTGCAATTGCAGTGTAAATCTGGGGATTAAAACATGATCGTATCACACTGCATTACACAGACTACAAAGGTATGTATCCTAAATCCCTTGTTCTTCATGTGAGAAACCCGGATTTTTCGATCTCGGTTTTTGCTTCGATTGTGGACGAAAATAGGTTCATCTAGTGATTGTAGAAACACCCATGTTGTTAATTTGAAGAACCCATGATTAAATTTTGCTGAAATTGGATTTGAAATTCTAGGGTTCTTCTTACAAAAAAAAAAAAAAAAAAAAAAAATTGGGGAAAACGTGACTTGATTGTTTCTATGGTTTTGCTAGAGGATTTAGAGCATACTTTGCAAAAGAAACCATATTAAATTCGTAATAGATTGAGTTTTTTGAGAAAAAAGTAAGTGACTCATGAAGAAAATGATGAAAACTAGAAAAATCTGAGATTTTAAGAAGAGAATGAGTTCTTGATGCTTGCTTGGACATTGTAATTGCCTAAATGTGGAATGATTAAGGTTGCATTGATTGGAAGTTATCATGCTCAGACTTTAGGCATTACTTTTGGGTTGTTGCTTGAGATATAGTTTGATTGCTTTAAAATTGTGTCTCTGCAGATGGTAAGAAAACGATCAGAAACTCAAGAGCAGCAGCAGAGCACACAGACTCATCGCTTGGGTAAGGAACCCGCTGTTGAGCATGATGAAGAGAAAGAGTGGAGTTTACTTAGGACAGTTTCTAAGTGTGGGGGAAGTACATGTTGATCTTGATGTCTTGCAGTTGATTCTTTCAGTGGTTTACTAAGGGGAATCTGAGTGTTGTTGCTTCCAAGATAAAAAGAGTTTCTGAAAGTTTTTAAACCTCTTTACCATGTTTTAGTTCTCTGTTTTGCTTAAGGGCAAGCAAAGGCTAAGTGTGGGGGAGTTGATATATTATGGTTTTTACCGGTTTTATGTCATGATATAAGTATGTTTTAGAGTCTTTTGGTGTTCTTTTAGAGTCTTTTACAGGTTTTATTAGGTACACACACGTTTGGAGTGCATTTGGAGATTATGGAGCTAAATGGAGCATTTTGGAGTTTTGACCAGAGAGTTTGTGCTCACTGTCCGAAACAGAGGAGTGTGTCGATCGACGCACATCAGCATCGATCGATGCACAGCGTGTTGGGCCAGACTCGCGGCGGTTTAATGAAGAATGATGATATTGCAAAGTTGCCCAGAAGTTCCAGATATTTACACAGAAGCCCCAAGACGTGATTTAGCTATTTAATTAGGTTTTAACTTCAGTTTTTAGATACGCTATCATACTTTAGATCAGAGAGTTTTTAGAGCTATTTGGGGCTGATCTGGTTCTGTACTACACCTTATTTTTGGAGAAGATTTTGAACCCCCTTTACTTGTTTAATCTCTTTTATGATATCTAATTATTCATTGATCATGTATTCATTATCTATGTCTGAGTAGATTCATACTTAGGTTTAGGGATTCTCAATAGGGATTTTATGACTTGCTAGATATAATTAATTCGGTTAAGGATTCATATCAATAGATGTTCTTCAAGCTAAATTGTGTTTAATGCTAGTTCTAACTTGATCACTTAGAATCTAGATCTTAGGTTGCTAGATTGACACGAAAGTGTGGTTTAGAATCTGAACCATTTAGGTTGAGCAATATAATTACTCGCAAAGAAATTTGGTTTAATTATATTGTGAACATATCGAACTTGATCATTAAAGCTGGTTTAATCTGTTAGGAATTACAAAAACATTTGGATTTCTGTAATTAGGCTTAGAGAATTCTCACAACGAAAGTTGGTTAATTCTATATCTGTGTTTTGAGTTCTAGAACTGTGTTTAATTAGATCCTGACTGAATGATTTGTCTGCTTTTCTGATTTCCTGAGAACTCCCTAGACTTAGCGCCCTTAGTTAATTGCTTACAAACCAAACTTGCTACTTGTTTACTTTCTTACATTGCTTTTCGTTTCTCAATACAATTTGCTTTCTCCTAGTTTAAGCTTGACCGTTCTAATTCTATCGTTGCCCTGAGTCCTCATGGATTCGATCCCTAAGTACTACATTGATATTGTTGTGCACTTGCAGTTAGTATAGGGTTAAAACTTTACACCTATCAATCAACGAGAAAATGCTGATCCAAGCCCTTGACACAATAGAGGAAGAGCGAGATCGGGCTCTACTCTGCATTCAAAATTATCAGCAGCTCGCAAGCCGGTACTATAACCAAAAAGTCAAAGAGCGGCATTTTCAAGTCGGCGACTACGTCCTGCGCAAGGTCGGTGCAAAGTGGGAAGGGCCCTACAAAGTCACGAAAGTCGTCAAGCCTAGAGTTTACGAGCTCGAATCAATGAAAGGCAAAGCTCTACCGCGGTCATGGAATTCAGCTAGCCTGAAAGAATATTTCTGAAGCAACTAAGCCTATCACGGCCCTAAAAAAAAAAAAAAAAAAAAAAAAAAAAAAAAAATCATATGTATGAACTACGAGCGACTTGATTCTTTCTCGGAAGATACGTAGGCAGCCTTCATCAGCACAGTCGCAAATCTAATAAAAAAATTATTTTACAGCCTATACCGCGTTGAAAGCTCACCAAAGCCAAACCAGGTTAGTCTTTTTAAAATTTCAACATTTAACTGAAAGCCGAGTCTAAGTAACTCGCAGAAAGCCGAGTCTAAGTAACTCGCAGAAAGCCGAGCATCAAATAAGACTCGCATTAGCATCACGCTCCCTGGCCAGGGGTGTGGTTTTCCTTGCAAACGAGGTGCACATCGTGGCAAGGAAAAGCCGAGATCCGTCTCGCACTAAAAACCGGGTCCGCACCCGTACGTTCTTTGTGGTGGGCGATAACAAATAAGCCGAGCAAACCGCCTTACGGAAAAAACATGATTTAAGTCGCTAAATGTTTCAAATTTGTTCTAGAACGATATTGAATACATGATTAGCCCGACTAAGTCGCAAACATGATTTAAGTCGCTAAAATGTTTCAAATTTGTTCTAGAACGATATTTAATACATGATTAGCCTGACTAAGTCGCAAACATGATTTAAGTCGCAAGATGTTTCAAATTTGTTCTAGAACGATATTAAAGACATGATTAGCCCGACTAAGTCACAGAACAAGTTTAATACAGGATTAATCCGATTTAAATCACAAGCATGGTTTAAAATCGCTATATGTTTTCATATGGAAACGCGATTTACTTCGCCTTGTTTTAAATATTGTCAAGAACAAATTTAAACACAAGTTTAGTCCGACTTAAATCGCAAAGCATGACCAAAACATAAGCGCTAGCAATTTGAAGGTTAAACCACAACAATTAACTTAATATATTAAAACCCTCCTCTTAATCAGAGAAGGGCAAAAGTCTTACAAAAATACAAGGCATAAATTATACAAACAAAAGAGGATCATTCGACTCCGACCGACTTCTCTGGCCCTTCCTCCTTCTCGACATTCACGTCTGGCTCGACGCCTAAAGCTGCGACTTGCAGACCGACCGACTTGACGAGGCTCTCAGGGATTTCTTCCGGGATCACACCGCGATTAGTTCCAAATTCGTCGATATTATGCGGGATGGGAGGAGGAGAGTCATGAAGGAGGTTGAGAAGAGGATGATGAATCGGTGAGAGGACAAACGTGAGCTCCTCCTTAGTCACGACTTCCATTTCGTCGAGTTTGGCGTTCACCATAACCTCATCGACAGCAACTTGGTCCAAAAGAGCCTGAGGGATCGGAACACCTTCACCGCTAAGCTTCATCAGACACTTCTTGAGTCCGAAGATTTGGGCTTGCTCAGCCTGCAAAGCGACAACGGCCTCCTGATCCTTCACATATCGTTGAAAGAGATCAAAGTGAGTCTGCGCCTTTGCCCTAACCGCGGCTTCAACTCTCTCCCTCTCTTTCCGAACCAAGTCGGTATAGAATATTTCCTGGCTCTCTCTCTTTTTCTGCAGCTTGAGAAGATCGATTTTCGACTTCTCCGTGACAAGACTCAGCTCCTCCTCTGCACCACGAAGCTTATCTGCCAGAACCAAGTTGCTCGCTTCAAGAGCCTTCTTCTCCTCTTTTACCTTCTTCAGAAGACCATCCCGCTTAGCCACGGCATCGGCCATCTTCTGAGCACTCCAAGAGCTCTCGAGAGCCACACGGTTCGAAGCAGCAATCATCTGCAAACAGGAGGAAGTCACATTAAAAATAACAGATTAACACACAAAAAAAGAATACAAGCAACGAACTTACCGTTGCCTCGGCTTGCTTCAGCTTAAGGATCGCGTCAGAATGAGGCAGCTCCTGTAAAACCGGCCAATCCTTTTCGTTGCCCCTCACGCAGGTCAGCATGTCGAAGCAGGCTCGAGGATTCTCGATAAGAGGTACTTTTCTTGCATACTGATAAGCGAAGTTATGGATTGACGGGCAAACTTCACCCTCCTTTAATTCACGTCAAGGTTTAACCAGAACAATTTCCTTTCGAGAAGCGAAGGGCTTCATGTTGCCCGACGAATCAGCGACATCCCCAGACTCCTCGTAAAACCGCTTCCATGGGTTCTTGACCGTAGCAGGTTTATCCGTGGAATCTTTCTCAATAGAAATCTCCTGAGCAGGCTTGACCGCCTTTGTGGATCTCTTTGCCGGCTTTTCCAGATCCAACTTCCCTTCAGCCGCCCTCTTTATGGATTGTGTCTTCGGCGGAACTTTCTCAGCCGGAGCCGCCATGGTAGGCACTGTCTTGTCAGCAATTTGAGGAGCAACCGACTTCTCAGCAGTAGCAGACGGTGCCCCTTCCTGAGAAGATACGTCTGCGTCCTTTAATGGACCACCAGAAGGATTGACGGAAATCTTCTGCGAATAGTCAACAGACAAAACTCTCCTAAATTTGCCCATCTTCTTTGGTTCGACCAATTGCTCGGGAGTCACCTTCGTCTTGGTATCCCACTTGACTGAAAGGAAGAAAATATTCGGGATTAAGAAATAAGAAAGAATACCGACTTCCGCAGAATAGAGAAGTAAAATACCTTTAGAAATTCGAGGGAGGGAGTTGGTTATGCGCTCCCGAGTAAGATGCGACCACTTGCGGAGACCAAGGGATTGGATTTTCTCAAGAATCGGGAAGAAATCCTCCGGATACGGCTTGAGAAACGGATGATGTACTGCAACAACAAAACAAAAATTAAGTAAATGGCCACATTGATTAAATAACAAATTTGGAGCGACATCTACCAAGGTTCGTGTTCCATGATGTTCTGATGAGATCCTTATGTTCGTCGGAAATCACTAAAGAGGACATTTCGACATAGAAATAATATCTCTGCCAGTTGTTGACTTTACTTGGCGCAATCGTTATCACACGATTGCCGCTCTTAAACTTGACCGCATAGCATCCTGGGCTGGTATTCGTCATAGAATTAATCGACGTCATCTCCTCAAAAATGCTGACGGTTATAGTTATGTCGGCTTCGGCGCCAAGTACAAGGAGACCCACCATATGACGAACAGTAACAGCTGAGAGCTGAGAGATAGCAATCTCACGACGGTGGCAGTAGGAAACCAGAAGATCGGGGAGCGGGAACCAACAGCGGGTTCCCCCGGTGTATGTATTGATAAAATATGACTCGTATAAGGTCATATATCCCGGCGGAGGATTCCATGGACGATCAAGCGTACACGGGATGAGAAACTTAATCCTCAGGTCGGCTCCGCATCCCTGAAGAGTGGGAGTTACCGACTTTATGGTAGAATGAGTTTCAAAGACGTTATCATACGCCTCCTTGGGAATATCCGACCTCCCAACGGTGGGAGCGTAGTCGTCACTATCAGTACTCGAATCGCCCTGCTCGACATCGACATCATTCTTTTCGGAGCCCTCAGGATCAGAATCCCGGAGTTGCGGGATGATAAAATCTCCCCGACCAGAAGTCTCTGCGGCATCAGTTTGTCGTGCCAGCTCGCGACGACGCCAAAGTTCATCAACTTCGAGATGAACGGGATAACTCTTCAGCTCAGAAGACGTGCTCGAAGACGATGAATCAGATGAAACGGTATGACGACTTGGCGAATCGTCCGCAGATGAAACGGTAACAATATCTTTGTCTTTTTTTCCATAACAACGGATCAAAAACATAATTATTGAAGAACGGAATAAGAACAAGCAGCGAGATTCGGTGTTCGATCTGAAATCCTAATAAACTACGACTGAGCAACGGCGGAGATCAAATCGGAAAATCAAAACTGGCAGAGAGCGAAATATTACCTTTTAACTTCTTCACTTGAGCAGGAATGAGGAAATGAGAGGCGAGAGAGGACTATTTATGGTGAAAATGACGGCGGAGAACTCGAGGCAATAATTACCTAGGTGACGCTTCGTTTTTCGCGCCTATCCGATCGGTTGAACCAAGGATAAATCCGATTTCGCCTGGTTAAATCAAACATACACCGGTTCAAGTTTAACCATCCAATTCACCCCGGTCGAAATCAAGCCGGAGCGGTCCAACAAGTTGTGGGCCTAAAGAGGGGCTCGTCACGATGAAGAACATGGGCCTACAAAATCATTTCTTAAACCATAGGTTAACTCCTCGTAATGCCGACTTGAATTCAAGTCGCCACACTGGGGGGGGACTTATTGTTGGAGTCAAGATTAGCACTTTCCTTAAAAGGCCTATTCATAAGTTTAGGTCGGCCCGAAATGGAAAGACGGTTTAGGGCCCAAGTCGGTAAAACATAGGTTAAACCCGACTCGGTTCAACCGGCTAACATTAGGGTTTAGGAGATACGAGTCAAAAGCAGGACAAAGGCGGCGCATAGCAACATCAAGATATGGAAATACTCCATATCTTAATAAACCGAGATATTAGGAAACATTCGTGTTTATCTCAATTTTCCTTATTTGAAACCGACATTGTAACCCTATATAAAGGGACCTCGTCATTCAAAAACAGACACGCTTTTCATAATATTTTAGCCTGAGAGACTTAAGCAAATCGACTTTAACCTAATCTCTCTCCGGCGACTTCGACTTCTTTTTACCGCTTTATTCCCTCTCGGAAACCTAGAGTGAAACCCTAATTTCAATAATCTCACCGTGTTCTTAAATCCTTCTTTTAGAATCCCTAATTTACAAACCCTAAAATTCTTGCTATCTTTGGATACGCAGAATTGAGATCTTACAACTTCTATTTGTAACTCCCAACTCCACCACACAAGACCAATTCAAAAAGCTTCCTAGCAAATTTAATAATAGCCCCGAATGATGACAGAAGGAGGGCCACACAGCCGGTATGTTTATGGTTTTGATCAGATTTGTTAAATCTCTAGTGAAAACTACCTTTACACATCTATGACTAATCATACTCTCCAAAGCCCATTCAAAAACTATCAGTTCAGTCTCATCTTCAGAATTCACCTTATCAAAGGATCTTCTACTGTGAAGTAAGACCTTACTTGCTTCATCTCTCAAAACACATGCTCCTCCAACACATTCTCCATTCTTCGACGAAGCCATTCCAACGTTGCACTTGACCCAACCAATATGAAGAGGTTTCCATTTCACCACAGCTGCATTTTGATTTCTCATCTCTCTAATATTGAATTCACTTTGAACCAGTTGAGATAAAAAGCAAAATTCACAATCCTCCTTCACCTTGGAAAACGTTTCATCATTAGAACATTTCGATTTTTCCATTAAAAAAACAGACCACCCAAGGCCACAATCTCTTGCATTCACGATCTACCCTCACATTTTCAGAGAGCTTAAACAAGTATTGGAGATTAACAAAGAGTGAAGAAGAATTAAACCCATTTTCCAGATGAGGAAACCCCGATATAGCCCATAACAGTCTTGCCACAGTACAATCACATTGCACATGGTCAATGGACTCTCCCTCCAGGCCACATCTCTGACATTTCGAATCTACTTTCATTCCTCTTCCACAAATTAAATCTGCTACCGGAACCGCATCATTTAACGCTTTCCAAATGAAGGTACGAATCTTTGGAGGGGCTAAAACTTTCCAAGCCTTGATCTCCAGAGCGTTCAAAGAAGGGAGGAGTCCGCTTCAGCGAGGCAAGAAGATTTCTCTATTTGCGAAAAAGCCAATACCTTGATTTAATTGGGTATTTCCCTCTTTTGTTATATCGCCACACCAAAAGTCCTCCTTAGCCGGAACAAGTTGAGATTGTAAGATCAGAGCAACATCAGACGGAACAAAAATCTCTTCCAACACTACAAGAAAACAGTGTTTTCACGACTGCACCTTTAATCGCAGAATAGTCGTTGATCGGGGTTTTACGACAAACATACGACTAGTCGTCAATCCATAGTCGCTAAATCTCGTAGTTGTATTATTAGTCGGCGAGTTACGACTATCTATACGACCAACATAGGTAATCGTAAAATAAACGTAGCATTATCGGAAGATATAGGGACTAATATGTGACTACGTTAGCGACATTTGTGCGACTATAGAGGGAGTCCAGATGACGTCGGAGATATGTTGTCATCAAATAGTCGTTAAATTAGGTGACCATGGGGCGATTAATATGCGACTGTATTGTATAGTCAGAAAGTAGTCGTAAATATTAGCCACTATGGAGCGACTGGGTAACGACCATTTTAACTACTATCCCGCGACTAATCTGAACATCCATATACGATTATGGTAATGATCTCGCTACTAGGGCTGGGCATAATACCCGGACCCGAAATACCGAACCGAACCCGAATCGAAAAAGTAGAACCGAACCCGAACCCGAACCGTCAAAATACCCGAATGGGTCCTAAATTCCTATATCCGAAGAACCGAACCCGAACCCGACCCGAACCGAAAACCGAATGGGTACCCGAAATATCTGAATTACAATTATATACCTAAAATATTAATTATATTTAGACTTAATATAACAAAATTATCCAAAATTACAATTATAAACTTAAATATATTAGTTATTTTTAGGTTAAAATAACTAAATTATCAAAAATAAAAAAATATATGAAGGGTTTTGTTATATTTATCAAAATTTAACGAATTTTTATTTAAATATAACTAATTTTTATTTTTGTTTTATGTTTTTCGGGTACCCGAACCCGAACCGAACCCGAATGGAACCGAACCGAACCCGAACCGAAATTCTAAAATACCCGAATGGGTTTATATCTCTAAACCCGAAAACCCGAAAACCCGAAAAACCCGAACCGAACCCGAACGGGTACCCGAACGCCCAGGCCTACTCGCTACTATGTGGCGACTGTTATGTGACTGACTAGTAAAGTCACGATTTAGTCGTAGACTATGGTGACGTTTTGGCGATTGTTTATTGACTAATTTACCGATTATATGACGACTAATTTGAGAATCCAAATACGAATATGGTAAACATCTTGCAATTAAATGTCGACTGTTAAACGACTATGCAGCGTTTAAACGAAACATCCAAATTCGATTATGGTACAGTCTGGGAGACTAGTATATGACTCTTTAATATAGTCACAACATAGTCGTAAATATTAAGCGACTATTCGGGAAATCTAGATTTGCTGATGGTAAATATTTAGCGACTAGTTTGTGTGTGTAGTCCGAATAATTGACGACCGTTTATTTGCTTTTTCGTAAAATTAAGAATTTGGATTAATTTTATTTTCGATTTGGTAATGGGTGATACCGTAATTTGATTGGTACAACAAACGTAACAAACACTTGCATCAAAAATAACATTGGTAACATGTAGACATAGACGACCTACATACGCAAACTCCAGCATTTAGGAGTTGTCAAATCATATACCAATAAATTAACAAGTGCAAGAGACAATGATAAAGTAACCTACAAATCAGATGGTGTTGTTGTCTTACTTTTGGCTTCCTTTAGTTGCTCTTGGTGGGCAAAACCGCTGAAAAGTGTATGGGCTGCTTGTGCTTGCGCATTAAAAGATTAGTTGTCGACTCGATAAGGATTTACTCGTCTATCCTTCTCAGTGGCCTGTAACAATTACAGACAGTAAGAGAAAAACAATTAAATAAAGAACGTGAGATGACTTTATAAACATGGATTGTGAAAAATGTTACTTTACCTGAGGAAAGATGTTGTATATTCAACTGTTGATATCTCACGAGGTCGAAGTTCTTTGCAGTGCTTCTGCCGTTCTTTGTGATGCTAACCATGTCTTTCATACGTCGTTGATATATCTCCTCAACAAATGTTTCAGAAAAAAAAATTATGAATGGTTTGGCCATGTCTCAAATGATACAAAAAATATCTTGTAAGCGCTCAGACACTCGAACTTAGCAGAACAAATTAATGAGTTAAGCAGAGATTAGTGTCTTCAATTGCGTGCTAACTATAAGATTAACATCATAACCATCAGACTCTAACTCCTCAAACACTCATTTAAAAATATAACCAACTTACCAAGACTGTGGATTATAGGAGTCGTTTACAACCTGTAGAACCAAAATTAACTGTAAACAAATAATCAGATTCAGAGCCTGTCCCATTTCAAAAGCAAACCAAAGCAGAAGGAAACTAACGATATAGCTACTTGTACCTGTAGGCATCGATTCACGGAGGGTTTCGTGATTGGGTTTCGTGATTGAGATATTCAAGGAAGAATTTGAGAGAGTCGATAGGGTTTCAGCCAAAGTTAGCTATGAAATGGAAAGCTTCAGATAAGAGATTCGAAGAACAGATATCAGTTTGAGATGGGTGGGCGTAGAAGAGGAGATGATTCGAAGGAGATTTCTGAAAAGGGGAAGAACAAAAGAAAATCAGGGTTTGACGTATTTGATGATTTCTCGGCACTTTGTTGAAAACTCTTGGGTATAGGCGGGTAATTAAAATGTTTTTGCCCACTTGTATGCGTAACGTGGACTAGAATAGTTTTTGGATTTAGGGTTTCTTTTGGAATGAAAAAAACCTTATACCCTAAAAAGGATCTGTAACACCTCATTATGAGGTTTCATTGTAGGGTTCAACAAACGTATTTTCGTGATACTCTCAAATTTAATCAATCAGTGCATTTTGAAGTGATTAATAGTCAAAACTAATGAAATACTCTTAAAATTTTAAGGTTTCGTCTTTTCTTTTACATCGAATGATCTTAATCAAACATACATAGCGAGATAAAGTGGTCATAAGTTAAATTATGAATTTGTGAATCTTTCTAGATATATGTGATTTTTTTGAATATATACGAACTTATCATATTAAGGAAATTAAATAATATCGGTTGAGAGGAACATTAAATATTCTCCTTGTCTCTCATTTAGAGTTTAGGGTTTAGGGTTTATGGTTGATAGTTTAGGGTTTAGGTTTTAGGCAGTTTGCTCCAAACATATAAATAGGAAATTAATTAAAAAGTTCTAACAGCCCCCAAATTCAATGATTGCACTTAAAGAGAATAAAGTTCTCCGCGACCATTTTGCAAACATAGGAAACCTGCAAAATCCAGTAACATTTAACACACATGACGTCCCCCTTCGGCTTCTCTCACCATTGTTGACTTGGATCGTATGTCGAACATTTGCACTCGGTGATCATATGAGGCTCGTTTTGGTCACGTTTTGCAATTAACCAATCTGGAATATTACATTCCCACCCATTCCCAATGATCTTAGGCAGTTTGGTTCGAATATGAGTAGCACGTTCTCGAATAAATTGATACTTACCGAAAACTCCTTTCTCCCAGTCGTCCCTGAATATTTTGCACATCATGCCATAAATATACTCGCTCATGATGCATTATTTTCCCGCAGCAACCTTGATTTGACCGAATCCTTCATCCCGCTTGTTCTCGAATAACACATTTGAGATTCCTTTAAGGCAGATGGTGGTTCTATTGCCTGCGTCGTAGCACCTCTCATGGAATTTTGTCTAATCAAAACTGGGAGCCCAAGCCCAACCACTCATCTTCTTTAGATTAATAGATGCGTAAACTCGTCTATTTGAGACATTCCATTCAGCCGAGTGCATTTAATCCTCGAGTGGCGGAGATCATACACGTCATTTTTGCAGACATGAACAAGAATTTTCCTTATTAGATCTTCCGGCAAGCCGAGCAGGTTGAATGGTCTCGCTACCTCCCTCCGCCTTCTTGTCACCGACCGTGTTTCGTAGGGCGGGTCGTTGAAATGAGGCAACGGCCAGTATACATGAGGGTTTGGCCTTTGAGATAGCTTTTGGGTTTCGTTCTAAATCGGTGGTGATTTTTAAGTGGAGAGTTGAATGAATGGGTGTTATCGAGTAGTTATTTTTTATGAGACCTTTCCATAGATATATATATATATATATACATACAGTCGTGACTATTCGATATTTCCACGTAATAATTAGGGTTTAAATGGATTACATAAAATGGAATGACTATTTCCTTATATTCCATTCCAAAAATTAGAATTTAAGGCAAATGGTAAATCTTTTATGGAATTAATGATCTTGGGTTCGATTACTTAAACATAAGTTAAACCGAAACAAAAAAAAAATCAATTTCAGAAGGGATCATTAAAAGGGAATATTGGGTTCAATTTCACTGTCTCAAATGAGTAAGGGATAATTAGGATTAGTGGAATTAGGACTAGTTACGTTGGATTTTTCATCCTCAAATGAGTAGAAGAACAAAACGCAGCAGAACCATATTATTTTCACATAAAATGTGGGTCCCACATTTGTAGAAGTTGTGGTAGATACAAAATACTAGATATTGAACCCAAGAAGTAATAAACAGAATACTAGAAATCTATAGAAGTTTTTGTAGATACAAAATACTAGATATTAGTACGGGTAAACATCTAACGTGAAAAAGGCAAAACATACATAAATACGACATCATCGATTACAAGGAAATTTGGAGAAGTTGTTATTTATCAGTCTGCAGAAGAAAGCGGTCTGCATAATCCAGAAAAATTGGTCGCAATAGTATTTAAACATTGGCCACCCAGAGCGCCAAGGGTTGAAGATAGAACATCGGCATTGTCGCACACGATCAATACAGTTTTCATCACGTTTCACATTGAACCAATAAGGAAGACAACCTCTCCATGAAATATGATCCAGACGAGGTAATTTTAATCGCAGTTGCGCTGCGTCTTCTCGAGTAAATTCATATATACCGAAGAGTTCATCATCTATGTCTTCCCAAAAGACTTTGTGTATGCATCCATACACATACTTTCTTAAGGTGTATCCATCTTTTGCAGCCGCCTGTATGCGTGCGAGACCTTCATCTCTCTTGTTATCGAAGAAGAAATCAGAGATTCCTTTGAGAAGGATGGCTGATGTGTTGCCTGCGTCGTAGCAGCTTTCATTGAATTTTTTCCAATCAAATCCCGGAGCCCAGACATTGTATGCCATCTGTGTAAGATTGACCGAGTTGAAGAAATCTTGTGTTTCCGTCTTCTCCTTCAAGGCTTTGAAAACGATCTTCGAATGACATAGATCTTGCATGTCCCGTTCGCAAACACGAGCGAGAATCTTCGTTATCACATCATCAGGCAACGGTAGAAGGTCGAATGGGATGATTTCTCTACGTTTTCTTGTTACTGAGCGGGTTTCATAGTAAGGCTAATCGTATCGACGCAATGGCCAGTACGCATAAGCCATAGGCATGTTGTTGTAGTGTTGTTTAACAAAGAGGTTGACTTTTACTTGTTTTGAATCGGTGGTTTCAAGAACTTAAGAATGGCTTTTTATTAATCCATAATTTGATTGACTGAGTTTCTTCTACATAATAACCGTACATATAGATGTGACTATTCACTTTCATTCACAAGAATGATTAATAAAATAAATAAACGAAAAAATCTTCTTAACTTTAATAACATATATCATCGTGTATTTGGCGCGCAGTTCCCAACTACTTATACCACTAACCTAGATCATCGTGTAATATCGGTTGCGTGTGTGCAGGAAGCCGATTGTAGACCCCTATATGTTAAGTAGTAGTAATTATTACTACTTTATGTCAAATCTTGCTAACATAGTAATTATGCCATGCAAGATTTTGTTAGATATCAACATTGGTAATGCAATTTTGGTGTAACAGTATTCACAGTAGAACACTATACATTAATACAACACTAAACATTAAAATATTGTGGTTCAAATATACTAATTCTGATAATTAGTAAGATGTATTTTTCACAATTTGTAACTTACCATTACTTGAAAAAGTGAATCCTACAATATGCTACTAAAACATAAATAAAATATCAAATGGATGATTGATTAGGAACTCAACATAACTAGCAACACGAGCCCAAAGTTCTTTTGACATCTAATTCAATAGTTACAAGTGTGTGGGCAAGTGTCAAAAATTAGTTCTTTAATATGCTATGTGTAACACACTAGTTCATGACTAGCCATTATGTGACACAAATAAACCATTATATTCACCGGGAATCGATAAGATATTTACATTGATCGAAACCAAAGTTAACGTACTAATATATCTAATTAAAGCCCACCAAACCAAATATATTTATGGCGCCTAAATTACCATAAACTGCCAATACCCTAACCATTATAACCTCTCTGAAATTCACTTCATATCTCAAATTCCTTTCGTCTTACATTTATTTTCTTAACCGAAAATTATTGCAAAAATACCAATGGCACAAAGGCAATACCAATTCCTCTCGGAGATCAAAAAGTCGACGACGAAATGGAGTTTGAGATTGAAGGTCCTTCGGTGTTGGATGTATTAACGGGTCTTCTCCGGCAAAACCATCAAACTACATTTGGTGGATGAACAGGTTATCTCTCTATCAGTCCATGCGTTGTCTAAAGTTTTGATCTTACACTGTATAAACTTTTGTTCTTACGTTGTTTAAAGTTTTAAATCTTGCACTTTATAACGATATGGTCAAAGGATAGAAGGAGAAATTTGGGGTGATTTCGTTGAAATCTTCGAGTTGCTGGTGGAATCTGAGGGCCAGTGGGTACAATGGGATAACGTTCATATCCTTGATAGGCCAATGTTTGACCGCTTGACAGATAGTTTATTCTCTCTGTGTCGAACTAGTTCGAGTGTAATCTGGAAAATTCCATACCCTAATGGCCAGCACTACTTAGACTTGAAGCCTATACGTGGCGTTTCAAATGGCACTATAACTAGCACATATCCAATCGGTATAGTTTTTTGGACTTAATGATACAATTTATATGGGACATTATTGTTTTAATATGATTTTGTTATGGATTTTTTTGTTATGTTTATTGGTTTGTGAAATAGATTTGATTGGTGTTGTGCTTGGAATTGATGTCTTCGTAAGAGATACAGTGGTTACTGCAAATGATCCTGAAACTTATTTCTGGAGGCGACTTCAAGTAAAATTTAGATTCAGAGATTTGTAGTAAGTATAACATCAATTTATTTCATGTACAATATTCTTAGAATGTCTGAAAGCTGATCTGCAGTAAATGTTGGCAGAAACGAGTCATTAGATTGTGTGGCCAATGGTGATCTTGCTGTTAGGCTGGTTAGGGCATGGGGCAAAAGTCCAAATGGGATATTGTTCTGCTTATTCAAGTGCTTCAATATCGCCAACAACAGTGGTGGTATAATGAAACATCAAAGCTTTTTTAAAAATTCGTTCCAGTTAGTGTAAAATGACAAATAATCAAAATTTCTTTGTTGATTAGGGTTGGTGAGGTTGGAGGCAATTCAACGAGTTTCTAAGATACGCTTTGATGCGTATGAAGTTGAAGAGTTCCGTAATTTTTTCCAGTGGTATTTATCTCACAACTCATAATCATATAGTATTATAGATGTTAGTGTATTATTACGATCTTATGTGTTATTGTTTTAACCATTGATTTTTTTCGGTTCAAGTACCCTAAGCCTCCTCTATGTTAAGAATGTTGGGTATGGTTTGTTGGAATATTGTTCATGAACCAAAGGAATATTGTTTCAAATCACTCTCATTTTGGTCACAAAAACCTCTCTCTAGCTCTCTCACCCACGAAATCTCTCCTCTCTCTCTCTCTATTCATCCAGATTCATCTGAAAAACCCAGAAAACACTTGCATCTTCATAAGAAACTCAAGAACATTCAAAGTGTTCTTGAGTGTTCTTCATAACTTCCATCACAAGAAATCCCATATCTTCTTAACCACAAATCCAAATCACCACCTACAAAGTCCAGTAGCTTCCTCTCACTCTCCTCTACAATCGCCGGCCATTCCCCACCGCCGCCGTCGTCGGAGCTCGCCGGAATCTGGCTGGAGAGCCCCCGCGGCTAGGTTTCCTTGATTCTCTCTCTTCCTTTGGTGATTCAAGACTTCTCCTCCTCTCCAGTAGCTTCATGATGGATGTAGAGATGTTGTTTGTCACCTGAGCTTATCAACCGCCGCCGGAAAAGCCTCCTCCACCGCCGGTCAACGCTCTCCGCCGCCGGTCAACGCCGGAGACGTCGCCGGAGAAAGTTTCTTCAGCCTTGAATCTTCAACCGGTTCTTCATGGATGGTTTTGGGATGGATTTGAGTTGGAATGCCCTTGGTTTGGAAGTAGAATCGATTTAGTCAAACCGGTTAAGTCTCGGTCAACGCCGGTCAACGGTTTGACCTAAACCGGTTTAGCTAAACCGGTTGATTTGAAGATTGATTTGGTGGTTCAGTGGGTTAACCGGAGTGGTCAACGGTTCAGCCGGGGTAAAAGTCAACAGGCAACGGCCGGTCAAAGTCAACGGTCAACGTCGGTCAACTTCGCGGTCAACACCGGTCAACACGTTGACTCTGGCCGGTTTTGAGTGTAGACGGTTCTATGGTTGTTCGGAAAGCTTCGGGGTTCGTGTTCGTGTAGTCGGGAGGTTTGGGTTTCAGTTCGGAGGTCTCGAGATCCATACCGCGTCAGCTCCTTCATTCCGACCGAATCACTGTGAGTCGGCTCAAACACCGTACAGTAGTATTGCATATAGATCGGGAATTCAGAAACCGTAGACTTAGGGTTGCATACCCGTATTGAATTGATTGATGGAATTTTTATTGAACGGACTGATTAATTGTAAACCGGATTAGGGTTGTGAGATGCATGCTAGGACCGTAAAGTAAAAAGGATTAAACTGTTGTGTGCCGTTAGGTTGCTAGTAACGTTGATTGGTGCATACATATAGTCATTGCATGGTAGGGCCGTATATGCATATATATGTATTAGAAGAGCGATATCGAATAAAACTAAGTACGGGAACTAAGACGGTGTAAAAGACGGAATTAAACTTAACAAACGTATAGCGTATGAATCAGATATCAGGATTAGGTTTAATAGAGATTGAAGAGAAAGGAATGGATTAAGTAAACGAATGATGAGACGTCGGGGAGTTTAGTAGGCTACTAGCTCTAAACCGACGGATAGGGGATTTGATAAAAGATACTTAAAAAGGTTAAGAAAAAGGGGAAGTGTTGTGATTGGTGAGCCTTCTACGGATTAGGAATCCGCTAATCCAAGGTAACGGACGGAAACGAGTTAAAAGACATTAAAAACCCTAATAGGCTTGCTTGTGTGGTGATTGTTGATATTCTATTGTTGCTGTGAGTTTTGTTGTGCAGGCCTGTTAGATCGTCTCGGTGTTTGGCCGAGCGGTCCTTGTGGACACTTAACCCAGTCATGGGGCCGGTTAAGTTCGTAGCTGCTGACTCGGTACGCTGCCAAGTTAGGGTGAAGGTGTGGGTGTGTGTGTGTAGACTTGCGGGACATTGTGTTGAGATTGTTGTTGAATGATTGATTGTGTGGTGATTGTTAGAGTCCGAGCGAGTATGCGTGTTTACATTTCTGCACTAGGACTCTAAGGTGCGTTAGATCTCGCAAGTCTAAGTTTTGAATACGTTCTGATACTTCCGACCCGATTGGATCCTCGGGTAGCTGCCTAATCGGATCGTGTTCCTTCGGGTGGTGATTCCGGTTATGGAGTTAACCTACTGAGTGACGCCGGTAGGTGTGTGGTTCGGAGAATACGGGGTCATGTCCTAGGGCCGAATCGCATGAAAACTCAGTTTACCGCGGGGTAGTTCGAGTCACTTCGTATTGACGGGTTGAGAACAGTGTCCTAAGTCTTGAGACTTAGTGTTTACGTCTAGGAGTCGTGGGTTAGTTACCATGTCGGTGACGATGTAAACCCGTGGAAGTTACCGAGTTCGTAGGGGACCATTGTTGTGTTTGTATTGTTGGTATTGCGCGATAGATAGATCGAGTCTCAATCGAGAGCATGTGCCGCAGTGCTTCCGATTTCCTCTAATCGCTTTCCCTTTCTTTTGGCAAGTGCTTGTGTGTTGTGGGTTTGACACGATGTGGTAGTGCGTGATCGGCCGTTTGTTGAGTTGATTGTTATTTTAGGGTTTTTGGGCGGGAATTGTATATGCTAGATAGAATAGAAGCCGTAGTGGGGAGCCGTCTCGCTGGGTGATCTTAGATCGATCATTAGACTCTTTTGTGTTTTCAGGTTTAGCAGCAACGGACGCGGGAGGTCCTCGGTGTAGTTTCGGGATCGATTGTGGCGGGGTTTTGATTCGATGATTTTGGGTTTTCCTTCGGTTCGGCTTTGGCGCCAATTTTGTATTGAGATTGGTTTGTTGTTCTTGATTATTGGCGAACTGTTTTGTAAAGATGGTTAAATGTTATATAACGTTTAATTTACTCAGAAATGAATATGCTTCCCTGATATTGTGTTTAGTCCGAACCGACACAACTCACGGAAGTGGTACAAGTTGTGAAGCTGTGTCTCAAACCGATCTGTCTCTGGCTTCGTGTTGTGGCGAACTTTTCCTGTTTGAGTTGCTCGGGTTCGACTTGGTCATGTTCTTGTTTGATTGTTGACCGGTCAGCTCGACGGTCACCGGATAATGGGAAAGGGGTGTTACATTGTTGGTGCTATAACATGGGTTGGAGAGCTTGAATGGGTAGATGACTCTTCAAAGGTCTATTCATATTCACGTACACGCGCTAAAGTCCAATTCACACTAAGAGATGCCGAGTAAGTTTAAGTTTCGGAGTTTTATAATCACCTTTAATTAAACCTTACTGTTGACCAAAAAAAATTAAACCATACTAAATAATGATGTTGGAATTGAAGGAAGAGGGCCATAGAATGCGTTGCCTATGGACCACCCGCTGAGGAATTGTTGAGGCGTTTTGAACAATTTCCAGACAAGCATTTGTTTGTTTTGCTCCGATTTTTCTGGATCGAATGATTTTTCGGTATTTTGACATGTTTTTTAGAAAATATGAGTAAGACATTAATATAGAACAAAATTATAAGAATATATTTTTTTTACCTAGGGGTTACTTGGCTTAGAGGAATAGAAGGGCCTTCTGCAATTGACTATCATCGAGTATCTTTGGATGAGTTGAACAGTTTGATGGAATGGTATGAATATTTTAAAATTGTCATATTGAACATCTTATGATCATATAAATTATTAACAACATCTAACGTATTTCCCTCTTTGATTTCATGTAGGTACCCTAATCCTCTTCCGACATTGTACTAAAACGAGCACCAGACTCTCGATCGCTACTAACTCTCCTTCACTATTATTCTATTACTATTAAGAACTTATGAATTTTTAATTTTTGATTCCTTAAAACCAGTGTAAAGATTGTTAAGCGTTTGATTTCTATTTTAAGGGTTAATTAACTTTACAATAAATTTCAGTTAATATATAATATTGCAACTTATACATGTTTATTAGAAGTTGGAAAAAATCGATTATACACTTTACATATTGCAAGTATAGATTATCTTTGAAACTCATAAACCTACCACAAGTAGGTAAAATATAAGCAAATTATCTCATATTGCTTAAAAAAAATCCAAAAATACTATATGATACGACCCATTCCCGACTACTTTGCGACACGAATAATGAGTTGAATATTAGTCGTATCAATAGCGACAAATAAACGACTTGGTTACCATTATACCTGAAGTAGCACATTAGTCTCCCATGTACTGACCAATTCGCGATTTTTCTACGACTCTTCACATCAGACGCAAAAATTATCGCCATATCACCGACTAGCCTGCGACTATTGTTCCCGGTCTCGACAATGGTCGTTAATCAAGCGTGAATCAACGACTAAATTGGCGATAATCATTTTTGGTCGTATATAAACGACTAATACACGTCCATATATCCGTTGTCGCAAAATAGTAGCAATATTGTCCCTTAATAGTGGCCAAATGTTATGACTAGAAGTATAGTCGCAAAAACGCTGTTTTCTTGTAGTGCAAGGCTACTCTACTCCAACGCTTAGTTCTCTATTCAATCAACTTGTCAGCAGTGAACAAGACATCAAAGGAGTAGTTTTTTTATCCAAGGAACTCTGCATCCATCAACATATTTAACCCATTTGTCTAACCAAACCTTGGTATTTTTACCATTTCGTACCATGTGATGAATACTTTTTTGCAGTAACTCTCTTCCAAAAAGAGCACTCCGCCAAGCATACGAAGGTTTGACACCTTGCAAAGCCTCTAAGAAAGATGACTCGGGGTAGTATCTTCTTTTTATAAACCAAGAAACCAGGCTAGATGGATCAGATAGCAACTTCCATGCTTGTTTAACAAGAAGAGATTGATTAAAGCCCTCAACTTTTCTGAATCCTAATCCACCTAAAGACTTGGACATGCACATTCTTTCCCAAGAAACCCAATGAACTTTCCTCTGAAAACTATTAGAGTTCCACCAATAACTTGATATCGCACTAGTGAGATTTGTACACACAACCTTTGGTATGAAACATGATATTGCAAAAACCGGCTGAGCAGACGCAACTAAAATTTAAAAGAACTTATTTTCCTCCTTGTGAAATATAACGCATATGCCAGCCTTCCTGATTGGCTTTCATCTTATCTTTTAGGAAGTTGAACATATTAATTGTTGAACCACTGAAGCATTTAGGAAGTCCTAGATAATTCCCAACTCCACCTTCATTATCTATCCCAAGGATTAACTGAATGCTCTGCTTCACCACTGGATCAACTGATACACCAAAAGTGATAGCTGATTTATCTAAATTATTTGTGTGACCAGTAGCCTCACCATATATTGTCAAAATATGCTGCAAGGTCAGACTTTGAGATGCTGAAGCTTTAGTCATAAACAGACTATCATGAGCAAACATCAGGTGATGTATAGACGGCCCATGATATAAAAAAAAAGTGAATACCTTCCAACCTTCATTCCTGTTCAGCTTTGTTAAGCAAACGTGTCAAACCTTCAGTGCACAGGGGAAAAAGAAAGAGGGAGAGTGGATCTCCTTTGCGGATACCTCGTTGAGGCGAAATCAGTCCAAAAGGATGATCATTAATCATAACAGAAAAGTTGACAGAGGAGACACACCACATAACCAAATCAATCCGGTTCACATGAAAACCCAAGTCTTCTCTCAATCTTCGAAGATAGCACTATTCAAGCTTATCATAAGCTTTTGACATGTCAGTCTTGATAGCCATAAACTCCCTCGAAATGCATGGATGAGTTCTCAACCCGTGTACAGCCTCGTGAGCCATTAATATGTTGTCTGAGATGAGCCTTTCAGATACAAATACAGATTGATTAACAGACATAATCGCAAGAAGTATGGGTTACAAACTTCTAACCAAGATTTTTGAGATTATCTTATACAGAACATAACAAAGGCTGATCGGTCTAAGATTACTCATCTCTTCAGGTTCCGCATTTTTAGGAAGAAATCACAAATGTGTGTGATTTCATTCGATAGGAAAGGATCCTAAAACAAAGAAATCTTTCACCTCTTTAATGACCTGCGGACAAATTGTACTCCAGTAATGCTGAAAAAAGGGCAGTCATCCCATCCGGCCTAGGCGCACTAGACGCTTTTATAGAGAAAACAACATTATGAATCTCTTCTGAGGATATAGGTTTTATCACATCCTCATTCATCCTCTGTGTTACTTTAGGAGTAAATCCCACAAACCAGTCATCAAAATTTGATGGATTAGAGGATTGAAACAGCCTCTTAAAATACTCAACTGCTACATCACCTTTATCAACTTCGGTCTAGTTTTCCTTTTACCCTGGCATCCTTAAGCTTATCTAACCTCAAGCGCGATCGGTTTGCTTTGACTGACTGAAAGAAGAATTTCGAATTCTTGTCACCAACCTTCATGTTAATTGATGTGTTATAATTTTGAGTAGATTTAATCATGATTTTGAGTGTGTTTTAGCTTTAGGTAAAGCATTTAGGCATCATTAGGAGTGCATGTGCTTAGTTTTTCTCTTTTGTAGGTGGTGGATAACATGATGAAGCACCAAGAGACAATGGAGGAGGTAAGGACCAAAAGAACACTCAAACAAAGGGGAAAACAGCTAAGGATCGTAACCGGAACTCACAGCGGGGTGCCACAGCAAAGTCTCCAGGCCGCTATGAAGTATTTGCGGAAGGCCTAATTCCACAACGGCCTGTGCAGCGGCCATCCGAGGCCGCTGTGAACCATCAACCTCCCACAGCGGCATCTGACAGCGACCACCCCAAGCCGCTGTAGGATATTTGCGGAACATCAATTTTTCCAGCGGCATCCACAGCGACCACCCCAAGCCGCTGTGGATCAAGACACCTCACAACAACATCTGGCAGCGAGGTCTCTAGGCCGCTGTGAGACCCACTTTTTCCCACATGCTCTTTTTTCTTTACTTTCGGCTTGTAGACCCTCCCATGTGGTTGTGGTCGACCATTGCACTCTTTTATCTTCTATTTAAGGGCTCTTGATGTGTTAGAAGAGCCATATCACTTCTTGTAACAATCTACTCCAAACAATTTAGTTTTCTTTAATCTTTTATGCAATTAAGAGTTTGTTTTTGAGTTCATCTTCTAGTTCTTCTTGTTTCTATCATTCTTGCTTACTTTAAAAATGTTTTGCTTTGTTATTGCTATGGTTAGTGAGTATTTTACTATAAGTTTCTGGGTTTGAGTAAGGTGAGGGTGATCTAGATATGGTTTAGGATGTTTAAAACTTTGAAACATTGACTTCTTACTTGTTAGAAGTTCTTAATGCTAGGATTGAAGTAGCTAATCAATTCCTTGATCTTGAATTTTGCTAGTACTGAGAAGTATAGTTAATTTTTGAATCTCTATCAAGTGCTTTGCATAGTTAACCAATGAGAATTGATGTTTAAAGTGTTTAGTGGTAATAAGAACTTGTTCATAATGCATATCCATCTTGAAATTGCCAACGAGAGTTGATGTTAATGCTTGATAGATATAGGGTTATTATCACAAGAGTGGAGTAGCTTAATATGTTGTTCTTGGCCTAGGAAATCGTTCTATTGTTTTGAACATCTGTGAATTAATTGTTGATCACCCAAACCAAAAACTCAACCCAAGGAACTTAGTTTTTAATCAATTGTCTTAAATCATCTTCTTGCTCTGTTTTTACTCTGTTTTAATCACTCTTGAATATTTTATGAATTGTATTTTTAATCATGTTTGGAATCTGGTTATCTTGTTAGTTACTAGCTATAAAACCCACAAACAAATTTGGTTGCACTTAGATTAATGAAACACTTGCATTCTTAGTGTGTTTAATTACCCAAGTGGATTGACACCTCAAAACTACAAAGACTATGTTGTATACTTGCAGCTGAAGTGGTATAAGAGGAACTTTTTGATGCATATCAAGTTTGGCGCCGTTGCCATCTTGGTTGGAAAATTAAGCCATTAGGATTTGGTGTTTGCTTGAGACTAAGTCTTTCGGTTACAGTGATACTAACTTTCTCTACTGATATATCATGGTTTTTACTAGTTTTAGACCATGATATAAGTGTGTTTTTAGTGTCTTTTGTCTTTGTTTAGAGTCTTTTACAGGTATAATCAGGTTGGGAGCTGAATTGGAGATAATGGAGCATTTTGGAGATTTTTGGAGTGTTTGGCCGAGAGATAGAGTTCACTGTCCGAAACAGAGGAAGGTGTCGATCGTTGCACTCTAGCATCGATCGATGCACCAGCGAGATGGGCCAAAAACTCGGCGGTTTAGAAGAGTGAAGAATTTGCACTTTGATCCAGAAGTTCCTGATATTTAAAAAGAAGCCCTTGGCCGAGATTATGCCTATATAATAGAGTTTTTAGTGTTTTTATTAGATACGCTTTATACTTTTTACCATACACTTTGATAATTAAGAGCAGAGGATTTTAGAGCTTTTTGGGGCTGATCTGAACCTGTTACATCATCTGTATTTGGAGAAGATTTCGAACCCCTTTTACTCTTATTCTTTTATGCAATTTATTCATTCTATGATTATGTTTTCATTATCTATGTCTGAGTAGATCCATAGTTAGGTTTAGGGTTTCTCACATAGGATTTCATGACTTGCTAGACTTGTTCAAATTCAGTTAAGGATTCATAACTATATCTGTTCTTCAATTTAATTGTGCTTAAAGCTAGTTCTAACCTGATCAATTAGAATCTAGATCTTAGGTTGCTAAATACGTCACGGAAGTGGGGTTTAGGAATCTGAACTAATTAAATTGGGCAATTAAACTTTGCGCAAACGGAAGTTTGGTTTAGGATAATTGTGAACATATCAAACTTGGACTTATTGCTAGTTTAATCTGTTAGTTCTCGCAAACGAAAGTTTGGTTTGCTGCACTTAGACTTAGAGAATTATCGCAAAGGAATTTGGTTAATTCTATATCTGTGTTTTGAGTTCTAGAACCGTTCTTAATTAGATCCTTGATGAATGAACTGTCTGCTTGTCTGATTTCCTGAGAATACCCTAGGCTTGACGCTTTTAATTACTTGCTTCACAACCGTTAATCTCTGCTACTGATTTACTTTCTCGCACCGCAATTTATTTCATTCACTACTTGCTTATTTCTAGTATTTATTCCTACAGTTTGATTCTCTTGAGACCGAGTGTCCCTGTGGATTCGATAACCCTATATACTACTTTGACATTGCTGTTCACTTGCAGTTTAGTATAGGGAAAACTTAGAACCTATCAAGTTTTTGGCGCCGTTGCCGGGGACTCTTTGAGTCTTCGATAGGACCGAACTTAGGGTTTTTACTAGAAATTTTTCTTTTTGTTTTTTGTTCTTTTTCGTTTTTATTTTTGATTTTGCTGATTTTCTTTTTTCTCGGTTTCTTTCTGTCGCAGGTACGAATTTCGCCTTGCGTCGATCGTTGCATACCTTGCGTCGATCGTCACTAGGCGATTCTGAGAATTGAATCGATCGTTGCACTGATAGCATCGATCGTTGCTGGACGATTACAGACAGTTTATGCCAACGCAGAAAACTCGAAGTAATCCGAACTCGAGCTTGCTTAATCTCGGACTAGAGGAACTTGGACGTCTAGAAAGGACTAACAGAAGAGAAAAGAGAGAGAGAATGGTACGAGAACGTTTGATCTTGATACCAGATGCTGAAGGTACCCTGAGGGACCAAGATGACAACCCGTACAATGCTGCTGGGCATCGGGTTGATGCTGAAGGGAATGTCATCCCTGATCCTCCTGAGCAACAGGAGCTGAACCAAAACCAGGGTCAAGGACAGGCCCAAGGTAGAGAGATGGTGGTTCATGAGAGGACACTAGCTGATTACAACAGACCTGATGAGTTTCATGCAAACCGAGCAGCTCTAGTGCTTCCTGCTTTTGAGAGGAATGATTTTGAGGTAAAAACCATCTACTACCAGCTGATGAGACAGATTGCTTTTCATGGTCTTCAAACAGAGCAGCCTATGGATCACATTGACAAGTTTGAGGACATAGTCACTGGCATGAAGTATGAAGGAGTATGCCCGGACTATCTGTTCCTTAAGCTATTTCCGCACAGTCTTGCTGGAGACGCTAGTGCATGGCTGAGACAACTGGCACCTGGTCAGTATACTACTTGGACAGCCTTAAAGAGTGAGTTCCTGCGTCACTTTTATGATGATGCACGCTCGGATCAGTCCAGACAGGACATACTCACCTTTTCCCAAGGAGCTGTGGAGCCCTTGAAGATTGCCTGGATGAGATTTAAGCAGTATCAGCGTGACTGTCCACACCATGGATTCACAGAAGTACAGCTGATTGGTATTTTCTTCAGAGGCATAGATCTTCCTTATCAGACTGCGCTGGACAATTCCAGTAATGCTAACTTCAACACCAGGACTCCTACACAAGCTGTGCAGTTGATTGGGAACCTTATTAACAGCTACAGTTGCAAATCTATGGATGAAAAGAGGAAGAAATCCGGTGGAAGTATAGAGGATTCTAACATGACTGAGATTAGATCTAGACTAGACACAGTCTACAATCTCCTGACAAGTAAGAAAGCTGTCCACTTTGCCCAAGATGTAGAGGTGATTCAGACTGAGGAGGACACTCAGGAAGAAGAAGTGAATTACATGGGGAGTTCTAGTTTCCAAAGCAATAGATTTAGAAATCAACAGGGAAACAGATTCTCAAATGGAGTTCAGCAAAGTGGTTTTAAGAAAGCCAATGAGTCTGATAGTAAAGTGGAGATGATGCTAAGACAAATGATGGAGAATCAGACTAAGTATGCAGCAGATGCTGATGCAAAGATGGATACAATCTACATGGAGCTCAATGGGAAGTTTGAGTCACTGAGCACTCACATGAAGCAGTTGGACACTCAGGTGAACCAGATGTCCAGCTCACTGAAGGGAAAAGGAGTTGCAGAGACTCATATTAAGGCCTGGTCTGTACTCATTAATGATGGATCTTATCTAGGGGAGAAATTTGAGCTAAGTACAGCTGAGTTGGTGACTGAGGCAGAATTTTCGGATTTCTGTGAAAAACTCTCGGGTAGAAACTGCAATGATGCAACGATCGACACACAGCTGGCATCGATCGATGCAGGTCGTGAACGAGCAGAAGACCCGTGGGATGAAAGTGAGATTGATGCAGAACTAGCCCGCCTATTCCCTGATGTATCTGAGATCACTCAAGAGGATGTTTATGCACAAGCCATTAGGCAATATCCCAAGGTGTCTGAAGTGATTAAACAAGAGATTGAAGAGCTGAAAAAGCTAGAAGAGAGTGGTGAAGACTTGGAAGAAATTCCACCTTCTGATGATCCACCTTATCACCCATGTGTTCAGAGATATTTGAACAAGATGTTGCCTTTAGATGAGGAGCTGAGAGAATGGGTGGTAATAGTTCCTCAGCATATTAGTGATGTTCTGCTAACCAAGGTCCCGAAGAAGTTATCTGATCCTGGAGTTTTTGTGCTAGATTGTTCTATCTTTGAAGATAGCTTTAGACGTTCTCTATGTGATTTAGGAGCTGCTGGAAGCATAATGCCTTACTCTGTGGCAGAGAAGCTGGGAATGTTGGATTTTACTCCTACTATGACTTCTCTTATCCTAGCTGATCAGTCCATACGAGTTCCTGAAGGACTTCTTATGGACATTCCGGTGAGAGTTGGGAACTACTTAGTTCCAACGGACTTCCTTGTGCTGAAATATGATTGTGATCCGGATGAAGCTTTATTGCTTGGGAGACCATTCTTGGCTACAGCAGGAGCTGTGATTGATGTTAGACATAGTCTAATAGACCTCCACCTGGGAGATGAACCACTGCACTATGAGATGGATAAGCTGCGAAGGCCACTGATAGATGGGCAGACATTCACCATAAGGGACGCAGATTTTGAGCAGCCAGATGAGACTGCAATTATAGATCCTGGAGCGCATTTTACTCCATCTTTTCTTGGCCATGAGCATTCCGCAACAGCCTACTCACCACCTTGGATGAGGAGACTTGAACAGAGACAGAAAAAGTC
Source organism: Orychophragmus violaceus (assembly GCA_030180135.1). Classification (NCBI taxonomy): domain Eukaryota; kingdom Viridiplantae; phylum Streptophyta; class Magnoliopsida; order Brassicales; family Brassicaceae; genus Orychophragmus; species Orychophragmus violaceus. Next base: position 62,697,634 of record CM058233.1, read on the forward strand.
TTTGTCAAGACCTCCTGGTACTTGAAAGATCTCATCCGTCCGGTCAAGCTATTGACCTTAAACAAGCGCTGGGTGGGAGGCAACCCACCATTAGGTACTAGTGTTTTTCTTTTTCATTTTTGGTGTTTTTGTTAGGATTTTACGTTTGTTTTTATTTCTGGTGAGTTTATGTTTGCAGGTCTCGGTTAAATCGCAGTGCAGCGATCGATGCATTTCTGCATCGATCGTCACAACACGAAAGTAATCGCATTGCAGCGATCGTTGCGGTCCTGAGCAACGATCGACTATACACGAAAATCGCCAAGTAACGGTCGATGCACTTAGTGCAACGGTCGATGCTGAGCGACAGAGGTAAGCCGACAGACATAATTTCACCTTTTCAATTTTTATTTTCTTTTTACCGATCCTTCGCTGGACACTACTGGGGACAGTGTGTCTTAAGTGTGGGGGAGGTGCTACTGACTTTTGTTTTCTGTTTTCTTAAGAGTCAGTCCGTTTTTCAAAATTTTTGTTTTATTGAGTCAAAATTGTTTAAGTAAGAAACTATGATTTTCTGAGAAGATTTACAAGACTTGCAGGAACTTAAGTAACCATTGGGATGAAGTTGCAGGATCTATCTATGACTATTAGAAAACCCCATCACAGATCAACCTACTGGGAACACCCACATCACTTCAGGTATCAGAGGATCCTTTACTGACTTCAACCTTAATACTGACTTAGATTTCTCACCTAAGGGCTTGGTATGCTTTATGTCGGATTCCCTGTTAGTTCTGACACAGCCTGTAAACCTGTCCTATTTAGTCCCCTTCTCCCCTTCTATAAAGTAAAAAAATAATAATAATAAACTGAGGATGAGTTAGTAACTCCGAAGTGGTCATGAGAATAGTAGCAAACACTATTATCTCTCATGTGATCCATGGAATGTGTCCAAAGTATACCCCATAACGGGAAGAACACTGATAAAAAAAAAAAAAATGATACCCAGTGGGGAAAAATCAGTTGTTAAAGAAGGGAAAGAGAAGAAAGGGACTAGAGAAAGATAGTATGGTGGTCTAGAGCTGATAAGGTAAGAATCCATGTGCCTTTAGATCGATACTCCTTAGGTGAGACCGCACTTAAATACTTGCAGAAGTCAGTAGGGAGAATTTGAATGCTTGAATGTGATTGTGGAGTTTACCTAGGACAGTTGCTAAGTGTGGGGGAAGTACATTGTGGTCTTGATATCCTGTGATTGATTCTTTCAGTGGTTTACTAAGGGGAATCTGAGTATTGTAGCTTCTAGGATGAAATGAGTTTCTGAAGAGTTTTCAAACCTCTTCACCATGTTTTAGTTCTCTGTTTTGCTTGAGGGCAAGCAAAGGCTAAGTGTGGGGGAGTTGATATATCATGGTTTTTACTAGTTTTAGACCATGATATAAGTGTGTTTTTAGTGTCTTTTGTCTTTGTTTAGAGTCTTTTACAGGTATAATCAGGTTGGGAGCTGAATTGGAGATAATGGAGCATTTTGGAGATTTTTGGAGTGTTTGGCCGAGAGATAGAGTTCACTGTCCGAAACAGAGGAAGGTGTCGATCGTTGCACTCTAGCATCGATCGATGCACCAGCGAGATGGGCCAAAAACTCGGCGGTTTAGAAGAGTGAAAAATTTGCACTTTGATCCAGAAGTTTCTGATATTTACAAAGAAGCCCTTGGCCGAGATTATGCCTATATAATAGAGTTTTTAGTGTTTTTATTAGATACGCTTTATACTTTTTACCATACACTTTGATAATTAAGAGCAGAGGATTTTAGAGCTTTTTGGGGCTGATCTGAACCTGTTACATCATCTGTATTTGGAGAAGATTTCGAACCCCTTTTACTCTTATTCTTTTATGCAATTTATTCATTCTATGATTATGTTTTCATTATCTATGTCTGAGTAGATCCATAGTTAGGTTTAGGGTTTCTCACATAGGATTTCATGACTTGCTAGACTTGTTCAAATTCAGTTAAGGATTCATAACTATATCTGTTCTTCAATTTAATTGTGCTTAAAGCTAGTTCTAACCTGATCAATTAGAATCTAGATCTTAGGTTGCTAAATACGTCACGGAAGTGGGGTTTAGGAATCTGAACTAATTAAATTGGGCAATTAAACTTTGCGCAAACGGAAGTTTGGTTTAGGATAATTGTGAACATATCAAACTTGGACTTATTGCTAGTTTAATCTGTTAGTTCTCGCAAACGAAAGTTTGGTTTGCTGCACTTAGACTTAGAGAATTATCGCAAAGGAATTTGGTTAATTCTATATCTGTGTTTTGAGTTCTAGAACCGTTCTTAATTAGATCCTTGCTGAATGAACTGTCTGCTTGTCTGATTTCCTGAGAATACCCTAGGCTTGACGCTTTTAATTACTTGCTTCACAACCGTTAATCTCTGCTACTGATTTACTTTCTCGCACCGCAATTTATTTCATTCACTACTTGCTTATTTCTAGTATTTATTCCTACAGTTTGATTCTCTTGAGACCGAGTGTCCCTGTGGATTAGATAACCCTATATACTACTTTGACATTGCTGTTCACTTGCAGTTTAGTATAGGGAAAACTTAGAACCTATCATCTACTTTCTTTCCCTTTAAATTTCAGGTGAATGAACTTGAGGAGCAGGGGACCAACAAACCTTGTACCAAGAGTTGACGACATAAAGGCTTTCGAAAGGGGAATTTCAAGGAAGAGAAGACAGCAACAAAATTTAGCAAGAGTACAAAACAACATGGCTGACCAGCAGCAACAACCACACGATGGTGATGTGTTTGAAAACAACCAAGGGAATGAAGGAAACAGACCAAACCATTCACCAAGGGTACACAGGGCCATTGGAGCATATGACGAACCAAGCATCAATGATTACCATTCTGGAATCATTGCACCAGCAGTAGACAACAACAACTATGAAATCAAGGCAAGCATCATCAACATGGTGCAAGGGAGTAAATTTCATGGTTTACCAATGGAGGATCCACTTGACCACCTTGAAAACTTTTACAAGCTATGTCAAACAGTCCGAATTAATGGGATTTCTGAGAATGCAATGAAGCTAATACTATTTCCATTCTCTCTTGGAGATAGAGCCCACCTATGGGAGAAGAACCTTCCACCAAACTCAATCACATCTTGGGATGAATGCAAAAGAGCCTTCTTATCCAAGTTCTTCTCCATATCTAGAACCGCAAGGTTGAGGAATGAAATTTCAAGCTTCAAACAAAAGGCCACAGAAAACTTTGGAGAAGCTTGGGAGAGATTCAAAGGCTACACCAACCAATGCCCCCATCACAGCTTCACTAAGGAGAGTCTACTTAGTACACTATACTGTGGCATACTGCCCAAATACCGGATGATGCTAGACACTGCTAGCAATTGCAACTTTTTGCAAAAGGATGAAAGAGAAGCCAACCAACTGGTGGAGAACTTGGCTATCAGTGACCAAACTATGGGGAAGACTATGACCGCACATATCGAGAAGGAGGAGATAAAGATGATTAAAGGAGGGAAATCAAAGCACTCAATGAAAAGCTGGACAAGTTGCACAAAGCAAACCAGAGGAATGTTAATTTTGTGGGAGAATTTGATCAACACCAAGGATACATGGAAGATGATGCTGAGATGAGTATTGATGGAAATGCAGAAATGAACTACATTGGAGGCCAAGGATTCAACAAAGGTTTCAATCAAAACTATAGGAATCACCCCAACTTTTCCTATAGGAATAACAATGTGGAGAATCCTCAAGACCAGACATATCCACCATTCAAACCTCAGGGACAGACCACACTACAAGGAAACTTCCCAACAAAACCAGCATTCAACAACAATGGAGGCTTTCAACAAAGGCAATCTTATAACAGAAGCCAAGGCAATTTTCAGCCACGACAACAATACAGCAACAACCAAGGACCCTACAAAGGGAACCAACAATACCAAGGACAAGGAAGCTCATCCAACCAACAAAGACAAGAAGATACCACCCATCAAATGATGAAACAAGTATTGGAGAGCAACAAAAAAATGACAAGTGGATGGAATACAAGATTCGACAATCTAGCATCTGAATTTGAAAGCTTCAAGCAACATTTTCCTCAACAGGGAGCATCATCAAACAGACCACCGAGTTTTCTACCTGGAAAACCGGAACCAAACCCAAAGGAGTACATCAATGCCATAATGCTAAGAAGTGGAAGAGAAATACCATCAAGGGAGCTCATTGAGGACAATGAGAAACAAGGAGGGGGGATGGACTTTGAACTTGAGAAGGAAACCATTGAGAAAGAGAGGCATGATGAAGAAGTTAAAGAGGAAGCAAAAGATATCAAAGGGAAAGGCAAGATGTATGAAGAAACAAAGGAGAAGGCAAAAACCGGTTCAGCCTCTACATCTAAGGAGAAAATCTTTGTACCACCAGCCTATGAGCCAAAACTTCCCTTTCCTGGAAGATTCAAGAAGCAACTCCTGGAGAAGTATAGAGCACTCTTTAACAAGCAAATGGAGAAGATTCAGCTCATCATGCCATTGATGGATGCATTCATGCTAGTACCCCAATATAACAAGTTTCTCAAAGAGGCAATCAAGGACAGGACAAAGGAGATGGAAGGCATGGTTATCTTAACCCACGAGTGCAGTGCTATCATTCAGAGACGAACCATCCCAAGGAAGCTTGAAGATCCAGGAAGCTTCACCCTACCATGCACTTTGGGACCACTCTCCTTTGAAAGATGTCTATGTGACCTTGGGGCGAGTGTAAGCTTGATGCCACTCTCAGTAGCAAAGAAGCTTGGATTCACACACTAAAAATAGTGTAGAATCTCACTTGTGTTGGCAGATATGTCAGTGAGACTCCCTATGGGCATGCTTGAAGATATTCCGGACATGGTCGGGAATTTCGAAATACCGACAGATTTTGTGGTTCTAGAGATGGATGAAGAACCAAAGGACCCCTGATCTTTGGAAGACCTTTCTTGGCCACTTCTGGAGCCATCATTGATGTCAAGAAAGGGAAGATTTACCTACACTTGGAAAAGAACCATATCCTCAAATTTAACATCAATGAAGTAATGAAGAAACCGACAATTCAAGGGCAGGCTTTTTGGATTGAAATATTAGACGCTTTGGCTGATGTGTACCTAGAGGAGCTAGCAATGGAGGACTCCTTGGAGATGTTCATGACCACCAAGAAAGATGTGAGTGATCTGGTTGACCAAGATAGCCAAGAGTATGCAAAACTCCTTGACTCACGCAAGGTGTTGGAAGGAAACGATCAATTCTCTGAACTTCCCCAAGTGGTTCACAACATCAAGTCCGTGGAGGGAGAAGAAGCAATGATGATTGGTGTGAGCTGAAAGCACCAATGGTAGAGCTCAAAAAACTCCCGGATGGACTAAGGTACGCTTTTTTGGGACCAAACTCATCATACCCTGTTATAGTAAGTGAAAACCTCAATGGAAATGAACTAAACTTACTCTTTAATGAACTGAGAAATATATGGGAGAGCAATAGGTTATTCACTTGATGATATTAAAGGACTCTCACCAACTCTTTGCACCCATAGAATCTATTTGGAAGATGAAACAATGACTTCAATTGAGCATCAAAGGAGACTAAACCCTAATTTGAAAGAAGTTGTTAAAAAGGAGATTCTGAAACTTTTAAATGCAAGAATAATCTTTCCTATTTCAGATAGCACATGGGTCTCACCTGTTCATGTAGTTCCTAAGAAGGGAGTTATAACAGTGGTTGAAAATGAGAAAAATGAACTAATCCCTTCAAGAACTATAACCGGACATAGAATGTGCATTGATTATAGGAAATTGAACTCGGCCACCCGGAAAGATCACTTCCCTCTCCCATTCATTGACCAAATGCTTGAACGATTAGCAAATCATCCATTCTATTGTTTTCTTGATGGGTACAATGGGTTCTTTCAAATACCCATTCACCCTAATGGCCAAGAAAAGACGACATTCACATGTACTTATGGCACCTTTTGCATATCGAAGGATGCCATTTGGGTTATATAATGCTCCAGCTACCTTTCAAAACTGCATGATGTCGATCTTTTCTGACTTAATTGAAGAAATGGTTGAAGTTTTCATGGATGATTTTTCTGTGTATGGTTCTTCGTTTGCTGCTTGTTTGTCTAATTTGTGCAGGGTACTTCAGCGATGCGAGGAGACAAACTTGGTACTAAATTGGGAGAGATTCCACTTCAGGGTGAAAGAAGAGATAGTACTTGGGCACAAGATTTCAGAAAGAGGAATTGAGGTGGACAAGGCCAAAATAGATGTGATGATGGGATTGCAGCCACCAAACTCAGTCAAAGGGATCAGGAGCTTTTTGGTTCATGCTGGTTTTTACCGACGGTTCATCAAGAACTTTTCAAAGATTGCAAGACCTTTGACAAGACTCATGTGCAAAGAGACGGAGTTTGTGTTCGATGAAGAATGCCTCAAGGCATTCCATGAGATCAAAAATGCCGTTGTGAGTGCACCTATAATCCAAGCACCAGATTGGAATCTCCCTTTTGAGATTATGTGCAATGCAAGCGACTATGCAGTTGGGGCAGTCTTGGGCCAGAGGAAGGACAAAAAGCTTCATGTAATCTACTATGCAAGCAGGACCTTAGATGATGCTAAAGTTCGATATGCAACCACTGAAAAGGAACTCTTGGCAGTAGTGTTTGCATTTGACAAATTCAGATCATATCTGGTGGGATGAAAGGTGGTAGTGTACACGGATCATGTGGCATTGAAACACTTGTTGGCTAAGAAGGAAGCTAAGCCAAAGTTGTTGCGATGGATACTTCTGCTTCATGAGTTTGACCTTGAGATTCAAGACAAGAAGGGTATTGAGAATGGGGTAGCCGATCACCTATCAAGATTGAGGATTGATGAAGAGTTACCAATTGATGACTCCCTACCGGAAGAACAACTCTTGCTCATTCAGTGCTTAAAAGAAGGATATAAGATGAGCCTGAAGATGGAGGAATTAAAAAGTCTAAAGGAGGAGAATCTGCCTTGGTATGCATATTTTGTCAACTACTTGGCATGTGGAAAGGAGCCACCTAACCTCAACAGCTACCAAAGGAAGAAGTTCTACAGGGATGTTACTCGATTTTATTGGGATGAACCCTACATGTTCAAGAGGTGTTCAGATGGTCTCTACAGGAGATGTGTTCCAGAAGAGGAGATGGAAGGGATCTTGTATCACTGCTATGGTTCGGATTATGGAGGACACTTTGCATCATTCAAAACCGCAACAAAGGTGTTACATTCAAGTTTTTGGTGGCCCAGCCTGTTTAAAGATGCTCACGGATATGTGTTAAGGTGTGATGCCTGCCAAAGAAAGGGGAACATTGGAAGGAGGAATGAGATGCCACAAAACCCGATATTGGAAGTTGAAGTATTTGATGTATGGGGGATTGACTTCATGGGTCTTTTCCCATCCTCATATGGAAATCAATACATTTTGGTGGCAGTTGACTATGTGTCAAAATGGGTAGAAGCCATTGCAAGTCCTACCAATGATGCTAAGGTAGTTATCAAGCTATTCAAATCCATCATATTCCCTCAGTTTGGTATCCCAAGAGTTGTGATCAGCGATGGAGGCAGTCACTTCATCAACAAGATGTTTGAAAATCTTCCCAAGAAGTATGGAGTGAAACACAAGGTGGCTATACCTTATCATCCTCAGACCAGCGGACAAGTGGAGGTGTCTAACCGGCAAATCAAGGTCATATTGGAGAAGAATTTTGGGAGCTCAAGAAAAGATTGGGCCAAGAAACTTGATGATGCTCTTTGGGTATACCAGACAGCCTTCAAGACACCTATCGGCATAACACCTTTCAACCTCTTGTACGGAAAGTCATGTCACTTACCAGTAGAGTTAGAGTACAAGGCAATGTGGGCAATAAAGCTAATGAATTTCAACATCAAAACCGCAGCTGAGAAACGCCTCATTCAACTCCATGAGCATGATGAAATCCGGTTAGATGATTGTCAAAAGCATTCAATGACAAGAGGATTGTCAAGAAAGAGTTCAAGGCAGGAGACCGAGTTTTACTGTACAACTCCCGGTTGAAGTTGTTTCCCGGGAAACTGAAGTCAAGATGGTCCGGCCCTTTCTCAATCAAAGAAGTAAGACCCTATGGAGCCGTCATTCTACTCAACAAAGACGGAACTGAGTTCACAGTGAATGGACAGCGGCTCAAGGTCTACTCAGCATCCGATCCCGTGGAAGAGGAGATATCGATTCTTCTCACGGAACCAACCCCAATCTAAGCAGTAAGAGAGTCAAGCTCGTGACTTAAAACAAGCACGCTTGGGAGGCAATCCCATGTTATCCTTTGTATATATTGTGTGAATTTTCTATATTTGATTTGATTTATGTGTGTTTGTGTGAATTTATGTTTGTTTTAGTTTTGTGTGTGTGTTTTTAGCATGTGGGAATAATCTGGAGCAAGATCGGCATCACGGAAAAGCTGCTGCAAGGAAGAGAACTCACAGCGGCATCCCACAGCGGGTCACCGTAGCCGCTGTGGGTCAAGAGCGAAAGAGAGAATTCTCCAGTGGCAGCCACAGCGGGTCAGGCAGCCGCTACAGATAAAAAAGAAGCACAGCGGCTACTCACAACAGCATACCCAAGCCGCTGTGAAGAATTTGCGGAAGGCCGAATTCCACAGCGGCACCCACAGCGAGTTCACGCAGCCGCTGCAGGTAAGAAGAACTCACAGCGGCATCTGGCAGCGCGGTCCCCAGGCCGCTGTGAGGTAGGTTTGACCCGAATTCTTTCGTTTTGACTGTGTTTTAAAAATAAAATAAAAAAATTTCTTCTTCACCTCAATCTCTTTCACGACCCTCTCTCTCTTCCAAACACCATTTTCTTTCTTTAAGGTTTTCAAAAACACTTTTCTCTCAATCCAAAACGATTCAAAGAGATTTCTGGTGATTTACACCTGCAATTTTTCCTTTAAACTGCTCCTAGAATCACAATCTGTCACTGTGAAATATCATGGTTTTTAGGACTTTCGACCATGGTATATGTCTTTGTTATCGAGTCTTTTAGAGTCTTTTGGAGTCCTTTTATGTGTGTTTACAGGTCTAAGTACGTTTGGAGTGGATTTGTACATTATGGCGCATTCTGGAGCTATTTGGAGCATTTTCCCGAGAAGAAGAAGATGGAGTCGATTCTGGATGCTTGTGTCGATTGACACACCTTGTGCATCGATTGACACATATGCGAGATGGACTTTTCTCGGCGAGTTTAATGAAGATTTGTGGAAATTACACTTTAGCCCAGAAGTTTCTCATAATTACAAAGAAGCCCTAGCCGAGTTTAGATCATTAAATTAGGTTTGTAAGCCATTGTTTAGGCTACGCTTTCATAAGCTTTTCATACGCTTTATTCTATTCAGAGAGAGAGATTGGGAACTCATATTCCTTATTTCTGTTTTATGATATTTGGTTTTCTATTCATCATGTCTTTTGTTTCATCTGCCATGTCTGAGTAGTTTACCTGTTAGGTTTAGGGATTCTCACAGGGGATTTCATGGAATTATAGGTTGATCAATCTTTAGGGATTCACATCTTTCTAGTTCTTCATCTAGGGTTGTTCTTAATGCTTAATCTGAATTAGCTACCCAGATTTATGATGTTAGGTTGATTTCTGCAACGACAGTTGATTAATTAACTAGAAAGAACCTAGATGAGAAATTTGACTATTCACAAAGAAATTTGGTTTAGAAGAATTGTGAACGAAAGAACCTGATATTAATGCATGTTTAGGATCTCTAAACCTCGCAACGAAAGTTGGTTTGCTAGGATTGTTAGACATAGATAATATTCGCAACGAAAGTTGGTTTCTTATGCTTCTGTGATTCTAGTTCTAGAACAGTTCTTAATTAGATCATGATTGATTGATTGCCTATGTTCCTGATTTCATGAGAACTCCCATGACCTGACGCTTTGCCTGATTAATTTACACCGTTTACTTTACTTTCTGCTCTGATTTACTGCTTTCTACTGTTTCACCTAGCTTAATTCGATGTTCTACGATCTATCGCAAGATCTTGAGTCTTTGTGGATTCGATACCCTATATACTCCTAGTTCACGTCTGTGCACTTGCAGTGTAGATCTGGGGATTAAAACCTGATCGTATCAAGTTTTTGGCGCCGTTGCCGGGGACTCTTTTGAGTCTTCGATAGATTTGAACTTAGGGTTTAGACTAGGTTTTTCGTTTTGTTTTTGGTTACTTATTTTTATTTTCTTGCGTTTCAGGTACGCCTAGAATCGCATAGCATCGATCGACACGGTCCCGTGTGTTGATCGACACAATTTCGCGATAAGAATCGATCAACGCTCTCCTTGCATTGGTCGACACAAAGCGAAACCTGAATTGAATCGATCGTTGCGGTCATGTGCATCGATCGACGCTTGACGATTACCGACGGTTTATGCCTGATCGCGCAACCAGAAGTAATCTGGACAAGGAGCTTATGAAACTTGAACTTAAGGAGCTCGTAAAGCTAGAGAGAAAGAACAGAAAGGCTCAGAGACTAGCTAAGATGGCAAACTCATGTGCCTTTGATTTTGATACCAGATGCTGAAGGTGTTCTGAGAGATACGCAGAATAATCCTTACAATACTCAAGGGCAGAGGATTGATGCTGAAGGTAATGTCATTCCTGAGCCTCAGAGGCAGATTGTTCAACCTGATGGAGAAGCTCAAGGTGGACATGAGAATCCACGAGCTGAAGAGCCTCCTAGAGCACCTAATCCACCTCCTAATCTTCCTGTTAGGAGAACACTAGCTGATTACAATCGACCTGATGAGTTATATGCTAATGGGTCTGCGATTGTACCTCATGCATTTCCGCGAGATAATTTTGAGCTTAAGACTTCCTACAACACACTTGTGGGACAACACCTCTTTCATGGACTCCCACATTAGCATCTGATGGATCACATAGAGAGCTTCGATTCTTTAGTCACTGGGATGAAGCATAATGGAGTGACCTAAGACTACTTACACTGCAAGCTTTTTCCTCACTCTCTTGGAGGAGAAGCTGCTAATTGGCTGAAGCAGATTCCACCTGGGACTCTGACTACTTAGAATGCAGTGAAGGAGAGGTTTCTGCGACACTTCTATGATGATGCTCAGTCTGATCAGCTTAGACAGGATCTCTTGACCTTCAAGCAGGGATCTACAGAGCCTTTTAAGTCTGCCTGGGTGAGATTCAAAAGATACCAGAGAGATTGCCGTCATCATGGTTTCTCTGAGGTGCAGTTGTTGTGTATCTTCTTCAGAGGAGTTGATTTGTGGTATCAGATGGCTTTAGATGCTGCAAGTACTGGAAACTTCTACACTAAATTTCCAGAAGAAGCTAAGGAGCTTATTGAGAACTTGGTGACTAGCAATAGTGTCAGAGACAGAAATCTGGTGGCAAAGCTGATAGCTCACAGATAGCTGAGATGAGGAGCAAGATTGATTCTATCCATAGCATCTTACTTGGGAAGAAGATGGATGTTCATGAGACTGAGTATGTCAATTACATAGCTGGAGATGGTTATCAAGGTCAGAGGTATGGAAATCAGCAAGGACAGGCTTCAGATTTCACACCAAAGTCTGCATTTCAGAAACCTTTCCAGCAGAACACTTCATTCTCCAGAGACGATGGGTCTTCATCGTATCAGCATGTTCCTCATCAAAATGAGCAGAATGATAAGATGATGGGACTTTTGGAACAGCTCTTGGAAGGACAGCAGAAGAGTACAGTGGACTTCAATGGAAATACAGGTGCTCTGTAACTTGATCTCAATGGGAAGATAGAAGCCATTAGCACTCATGTGAAGAAGCTAGATGTTCAGGTTCAGCAGACTGCTGGAGCAGCGCAAAGGCAAAATGGATCAGGAAGAGCTTAACAAAACAAATTCGTCAATGTTGTGATCATAAGAGATGAGATTGACTTGCTGGAAGAAGAAGAGAGCATCATCTCGGATTTTCTGGATGAATATTGTCTGTCTGAGATGAGCGTCGATCGACACACCCCTTGGTGTCGATCGATGCATGCCCGATACGAAGGATGAATACGCTCATAATCGCCTTGTGTCGATCGACACTCCTACTGCGTCGATTGACACAGATCGCTGACGGATGCAGAAACCTGCAACAGTCCCAAAACGAGTCTACAAGCCCTCTGTGCCATATCTTAAGGCTCCTAAGATGTCCAAACATGAGCTAGACGAAGCTAAATACATCAAAGTGATGGAAAAGAAGCTGATTCAGATTATAGAGAAGCTTCAAGACCCGGGAGTCTTTGTGCTAGACTTTTCCATCTCTAAGGACAGATTCAAGCATTCTCAGTGTGACTTAGGATCTGGTGTGAATCTCATGCCTTACTCTATGGTTGTGAGATTGGGACTGATGAATTTTCAGCCTACTAGGATCTCTCTTATCCTAGTTGATCGATCAAAGAGGTATCCAGAAGGTGTTCTTGAGGACATTCCTGTCAGAGTTGGAAACTACTTGATTCTAACGGACTTTGTAGTGCTGAAGTATAATGTTGAGCCAGATGATCCTTTGTTACTTGGTAAACCTTTCTTAGCTACTGCTGGAGCAGTGATTGATGTGAAACATGGACTGATTGATCTCCATCTGGGAGACAAGCCTTTGCAGTTCAAGATGGATAAGCTGCAAAAATCCACCATTGATGGACAGAGCTTCAGTGTGGAAGTAGAACCAGAGATTCCTATTGGAGAAGAGAAGATGGCAGTTCATTCTGAACTTGCTCTAACATCTTCAGCTCCTGCAACTGCTCTTAAGCAGAAAGCTCCAGATCTCTTTCATCCACCAAAGCACAGGTATGAATCCTCTAAACTTAAGTCTCCTAATCCATCAGCTGTGAATACAGGCAAACGCAGTATCCCACCCTGGTCCCATTCCCTCTTTCCTTGGGAGATCTCATGATCTGAATGCTTATACGCCACCTTGGTTGAAGAGACATTCACAGAGGCACTCCAAGCCTCTATTGAATCCACCATAAGTCCGATCTTCTTTCCATAGTCAAGCTATTGACTTTAAACAAGCGCTGAGTGGGAGGCAACCCACTAGTATGTTCGTTTTTCTTTTCTTTTTTCGTTTTGATTTTGGTACTTTGATTTTTCTGTTTTGGTGTGTTCAAAGGCGTGAGAAACAGGCAGAATCGTTCAGCATCGATCGACACATCCTTTGTGTCGGTCGACGCAGCAGCGATTTATGGTTTGCCGATTCAATTGCGGTTCGGACACCGGTTATCTACATAACCGCGAGCAGATTCGCTTTGCAGCGATCGACACCACATTGGCATCGATCGACACATGTCGACGACAAGTAAGTGTTTTGACCGTTTTCGGATTCTCTTCATTCCGATTTTTCTTCTCACCGAGCCTAAGCTTGACACCACTGGGGACAGTGTGTTTCAAATGTGGGGGAGGTAGCTACTGACGCACCGCTTTTTGTTTTCTTAGAGTCAGTCCAAAACTGTTTTATTGAGTCAAATTGAGTGGGAAACGAGGACTTTTTGAGGAGATTACCACACTTGCAGGAACTTAAGTAACCATTGGATGATTTGCACATGATCTATGACTATTAGAAAACCCAACACAGACCAGCCTACTGAGGACACCCATATCACTTCAGGTATTCAGAGAATCCATTACTTGACTTCACCTTTAACTTGACTTAATTCTCTCACCTTGGGGCTTGGTATACTTTGGATCGGATTCCTCTGTTGGTTCTTACACAGCTTGGAAACCTGTCTAAGTAAGGTTCACTTCTCCCCTTCCTTGAAAGTAAAAAAAAAGAGACAAACTGAGGATAAGCTAGTAGCTTTGAAGTGGTCGCGGGAGTGGTAGAGACCCCTATTACCTCATGTGCATCCATGGAAACATGTCCAAAGTAATACCCCGAATAAAAAGGGAAGAGCACTGATAGAAAAAATAAAATGATACCCAGTGGGGAAAAATCAGTGCTAAGAAAGGAAATGGAAAGGAAAGGAACCAGAAAAAGATAGTTGAGTGGTAAGATACTAACAGAGTAAGAGTCCATGTGTTCTTTGATCGATACTCCCTTGGTGAGACCGCACTTATTAGCTTACAGAAGTCAGTATGGTGAATTTGAACGCTCTGAATGTGATTGTGGAGTTTACTCAGGATAGTTGCTAAGTGTGGGGGAAGTATATGTTGGTCTTGATGTCTGCAGGTTCATTTTCATGTGGTTTACCAAAGGGAATCTGAGTGTGGTGCTCCTACGATGAAACGAGTTTCTGAAGTTTTCAAACTTCTTCTCCTGATCTTGGTTTTCTGTTTGCTTGAGGGCAAGAAAAAGCTAAGTGTGGGGGAGTTGATATATCATGGTTTTTAGGACTTTCGACCATGGTATATTTCTTTGTTATCGAGTCTTTTATAGTCTTTTGGAGTCCTTTTATGTGTGTTTACAGGTCTAGGTACGTTTGGAGTGGATTTGGACATTACGGCGCATTCTGGAGCTATTTGAAGCATTTGCCCGAGAAGAAGAAGTTGTAGTCGATTTTGGATGCTTGTGTCGATCGACACACCTTGTGCATCGATCGACACATATGCGAGATGGACTTTTCTCGGCGAGTTTAATGAAGATTTGTGGAAATTGCACTTTAGCCCAGAAGTTTCTCATAATTACAAAGAAGCCCCAGCCGATTTTAGATCATTATATTAGGTTTTTAAGCCATTGTTTAGGCTACGCTTTCATACGCTTTTCATACGCTTTATTCTATTCAGAGAGAGAGAGATTTGGAACTCATATTCCTTGTTTCTGTTTTATGATATTTGGTTTTCTATTCATCATGTCTTTTGTTTCATCTGCCATGTCTGAGTAGTTTACCTGTTAGGTTTAGGGATTCTCACAGGGGATTTCATGGAATTATAGGTTGATCAATCTGTAGGGATTCACATCTTTCTAGTTCTTCATCTAGAGTTGTTCTTAATGCTTAATCTGAATTAGCTACCCAGATTTATGATGTTAGGTTGATTTCTGCAACGACAGTTGATTAATTAACTAGAAAGAACCTAGATGGGCAATTGGACTATTCGCAAAGAAATTTGGTTTAGAAGAATTGTGAACGAAAGAACCTGATATTAATGCATGTTTAGGATCTCTAGAACTCGCAATGAAAGTTGGTTTGCTAGGATTGTTAGACATAGATAATATTCGCAATAAAAGTTGGTTTCTTATGCTTCTGTGATTCTAGTTCTAGAACAGTTCTTAATTAGATCCCGATTGATTGATTGACTATGTTCTTGATTTCCTGAGAACTCCCTTGACGTGACGCTTTGCCTGATTGATTTACACCGTTTACTTTACTTTCTGCTCTGATTTACTGCTTTCTACTGTTTCACCTAGCTTAATTCGACGTTCTACGATCTATAGCAAGATCTTGAGTCTATGTGGATTTGATACCCTATATACTACTAGTTCACGTATGTGCAATTGCAGTGTAAATCTGGGGATTAAAACATGATCGTATCACACTGCATTACACAGACTACAAAGGTATGTATCCTAAATCCCTTGTTCTTCATGTGAGAAACCCGGATTTTTCGATCTCGGTTTTTGCTTCGATTGTGGACGAAAATAGGTTCATCTAGTGATTGTAGAAACACCCATGTTGTTAATTTGAAGAACCCATGATTAAATTTTGCTGAAATTGGATTTGAAATTCTAGGGTTCTTCTTACAAAAAAAAAAAAAAAAAAAATTGGGGAAAACGTGATTTGATTGTTTCTATGGTTTTGCTAGAGGATTTAGAGCATACTTTGCAAAAGAAACCATATTAAATTCGTAATAGATTGAGTTTTTTGAGAAAAAAGTAAGTGACTCATGAAGAAAATGATGAAAACTAGAAAAATCTGAGATTTTAAGAAGAGAATGAGTTCTTGATGCTTGCTTGGACATTGTAATTGCCTAAATGTGGAATGATTAAGGTTGCATTGATTGGAAGTTATCATGCTCAGACTTTAGGCATTACTTTTGGGTTGTTGCTTGAGATATAGTTTGATTGCTTTAAAATTGTGTCTCTGCAGATGGTAAGAAAACGATCAGAAACTCAAGAGCAGCAGCAGAGCACACAGACTCATCGCTTGGGTAAGGAACCCGCTGTTGAGCATGATGAAGAGAAAGAGACACTTGATTTCTCGAGCAGCAGCGAAGAGGAAATGGTGCAGCAGAAAAAGAAGAAGGCAAAGGGAAAGAAACCTGCACAAAAAAAAGTAGAAGAAGAAAAAGGGAAAGAGCTACACTCTGGGACAGGTGAGGAACAAGCTGGGATACTACGATTGGACGGAGACAAAGTTCGGGGATCCCGAAATCTGCATAAATCCGGGAATTTACGACGATGTGACGGCTATGCTGAGAGCCATGAGTCTGGAAAGCTTGATGGGAGAGGTTTATCCGGTATTTGAGACGCCATGCCACCAATTTATGTGCACATTCCGTGCAGAGGAATACATGGACGGACCTACTGAGGAGGACGGATATGGACACATGACATTCAGCTGCAACGGGCAGAAGTATAGGATGGGTTATAAGCAGCTATCCCAGGTGCTTAGATTTAGGGATGAGTGGAACAACAAGTTGCCAGAGATTGAGCTCCTGCCCACCGTAATGTGGAGCATTATTTTACAGGACTCCCTACCAGACAGGAGAGATGAAGAACTCCGACATCGCACTGTAGGATTATGTGTGTCCATTGGTGTAATTATCAGATTACAACCTAACATAATCAACTAGGATCTAGGTGATTTGCAGTTGAATCATAAACAGATCAGGATCATTACCTTGTGATTGCAGCGGATTGATCAAAGGAATATCGAAATCTGTAAGAGCTGATGATAACCGGCTCCTCCTAGGTATCCACACTCTTACAAGCTACTGGATAAGGCAGCTATACCAAAGCTGGAATAACAGAGAGAGAGAGGACGGCCAGACCTAAAAGAAATCGCAGACCACTGGCTAAGTGGCGCCTCTCTCTTTGTTTTATGGGCCCAAGTAATTAAACTAATGGCTTATCAGGCTATTGGGCCCAAGACCCAAATCAGACAAAAAGACTGTATTTTGTCTGGCCCAATTCTCTGTACAAATACAGTAAATGCCTTGCATCTTACCGTATTAATTCCATTTAACTTTCCCGTTAGCTATGGTGTGTGACCCTTTGGGATCATACAATACTGGTAATAAGTCCTAAACTTATAGATCAAGAGCGGGCTCTAGCAAGTCATCATGATCACCCAGTATTTATGACTTATGTCTGATCTCGACACTTATCATACTTTCTAGAGATAGTACATTAGATTTCAGGACATTCCCAACAATCTCCCACTTGTACTGGAATCCTACATTCCCTAATCCTTTTGTCTCAATATCTCGATCTGGCATAAGGCAAGATGCGTGTCATCCTTATATAGCCAGACCATGTTCATCGGACCAGATTTGATACTGACATTTCAAACGACTTGGGCAAGTCCGTTTGGGAGTGGCCACTCTCTTACCAGCTATCAAGTCTCCGATTGGCCTAGAGATATTACCTCCGTTAAACGGCAGGGACAAATCCCATCTTGTTCCTTCACTATAAACTACATACTTCATAATACACCCAACCAAGGTCCTTATAGCTCCCAGTTACGAAACAGCGTTAGACAATGATCAAAGCGCATCAATCCATGTGCAGCCACATGCATGCGAACTCAGGTCTAAGGACTATACTCTATAGTCGTAAATGAGAACCTCTCATGACACAGATTTTAATATCTTGTAGAGTTCTCATCAGCGGGCCATGTCCGGTCATATGCTCCCCTACATATACCTATGTGTCGACTTTGATGCCACGCATCTATGACCCCTCGAAACTTGGTCATAAGTCTCAACACACTCTAATCTCAAATGGTTGTTGGTGTTCCAATTTCAACAACCTTCGACTATGGACACTATGATTTATGTCATTTCGTTAAACATGGGGTTTCAGGATCAAGTCTACTCATGTACTTCGATGGCCCATATATAATGACATGAATCATTTTGGAACGATTATTTTATATCACAGTTAAAAATAATCCAGAAATAAAATTTCATTAACATTTAAAAATGTTTACATGAACCAATCAAAATAACTAAAATAAAGCCCTCACAACTCCCACTCAAAAAGAGATTACATTTGAATATCTCTAATTCCTACAGCAGCAGTGTGCAACTCGTGCTTAGGTCTCGGGAGTGGCTTTGTCAACGGGTCAGCCACATTCTCATCAGTGGGAACTCTGCTGACCATCACTTCACCTCTATTCACTATATCACGAATCAGGTGATACCTTCTCATAATATGTTTTGATTTCTGATGATGTCTCGGTTCCTTAGCTTGAGCAATTGCACCATTGTTGTCACAATACAGTGCTAGAGGCTCAGTGGCATTTGGGAATACACCGAGTTCAATCAAGAAGTTCCTTATCCAAACTCCTTCCTTCGCAGCTTCTGAAGCAGCGATGTATTCAGCTTCAGTTGTGGAATCCGCCACGGTGCTCTGCTTGGAGCTCTTCCAACTTACTGCACCGCCATTCAGACAGAAGATGTAACCAGACTGTGACCGGAAATCATCTTTATCTGTCTGAAAACTTGCATCCGTGAATCCACTCATTTCAAGCACTTCACTTCCTCCGTAAACCAAGAACTTATCCTTAGTATTCCTCAAATACTTCAGGATATTCTTTACGGCAATCCAGTGACTCTCACCTGGATTAGACTGGTACCTACTCGTCATGCTTAGTGCATAAGCAACATCAGGACGAGTACAGATCATGGCATACATGATAGATCCTATAGCCGAAGCATAAGGAATCCTACTCATGCGCTTAAGCTCATCAGGTGTTTTAGGACACTGATCCTTGCTTAGTGTAGCACCATGTATCATTGGCGTGAATCCTTTCTTGGATTTATCCATTCCGAATCGATGCAGGACTTTGTCTATATAAGAATCTTGACAAAGTCCAACCAGCCTTTTAGATCTGTCTCTAAAGATTCGGATTCCAAGAACATATGCGACTTCACCCATGTCCTTCATGGAAAAACAACTTCCCAGCCAGTCTTTAACAGACTTCAGCATTGGAATATCATTTCCAAGAAGCAATATGTCATCGACATATAGGATAAGAAATGCCACTTTGCTCCCACTAGTTTTCTTATACACACATTGTTCTTCCTTGTTTCTGATGAAGTCAAAATTCTTTATTGCCTCATCAAAACGAAGATTCCAACTCCTGGATGCTTGCTTCAATCCATAAATGGATTTATGAAGTTTGCATACTTTCCCAGCATTCTTAGGATCAATGTAACCATCAGGCTGTGTCATATACACATCCTCCTCCAAGATTCCATTCAGGAAGGCGGTTTTCACATCCATCTGCCAAATCTCATAATCATAATAAGCGGCAGTTGCTAGGAGAATCCGAATTGATTTCATCATGGCCACTGGTGAATAGGTTTCATCATAGTCTATACCATGAATTTGCTTGAAACCTTTTGCCACCAACCTGGCCTTGTAAATCTGGACATTTCCATCCATGTCAATCTTCTTCTTGAAGATCCATTTACACTCGATGGCTTTAGCACCAGCGGGTAAGTCAACCAGTGAAAACACTCGGTTGACAGACATGGAGTCCATCTCGGATTCAGTGGCTTCACGCCACTTTTAGGAGTCAAGGCCTATCATGGCTTCTGCAAAGTTCGAGGGTTCATCACCGTCAATGATCAAAAGATCATGGCAATTAGTCACGAGGAATCCCTGATATCTATCGGGTTCGTGACGGATCCTTCCGGATCTTCGAACTTCAGGTACTTCAGGTTCAGGTTCTATTACAACTTCATGTAATTCATCCTGCTGTTCTTCCTCATTAGGTTGAACAGGTTCCTGTCCTTCTTGAATTTCATCAAGTTGTACCTTACTCCCACTATCTTTCTTAGAGAGAAATTCCCTCTCAAGAAAAGTACAATCCCGAGCAACAAAGATCTTGTTCTCGGATCGCAGATAGAAGTAATAAGCCTTGGTATCCCTAGGATAACCAATGAAGTAGCATTTGTCAGATTTTGGTGTAAGCTTGTCTGAGATTAATCTTTTGACATATGCTTCACAACCCCAAATTCTGAGAAAAGACATTGCTGGAGCCTTTCCAGTCCATAACTCATATGGTGTCTTTGCTACTGATTTTGATGGCACCCTGTTCAGTGTGAACGTTGCGGTCAGCAAAGCATATCCCCAAAGGGATATAGGAAGGTCTGTGTGACTCATCATGGATCGGACCATATCTAACAATGTCCGATTCCTTCTCTCAGACACACCATTCCACTGAGGTGTTCCAGGAGGTGTGAGTTGGGAGATGATCCCACACTCACTCAGATGATCACGGAATTCCTGGCTCAAGTATTCACCTCCTCGGTCCGACCGAAGAGCCTTAATACTTTTACCAAGCTGGTTCTGTACTTCATTCTGGAATTCTTTGAACTTATCAAAGGTTTCCGACTTATGTTTCATCAAGTAGACATATCCATATCTACTGAAATCATCAGTGAATGTAATGAAGTACTGATAGTTTCCTCTAGCATTTGTGGACATTGGGCCACACACGTCAGTATGTATCAGGCCCAATAGTTCACTGGCCCTTTCTGTGGGTTTATTAAAAGGGGCCCGTGTCATTTTGCCCATTAGGCAAGATTCGCATTGCTCACAAGACTCAAAGTCAAATGAGCCCAAGAGTCCATTTGAATGGAGCCTCTTGACGCGTTTCTCACTAATGTGCCCCAAACGACAATGCCAGAGAAACGTTTCATTTTCTTCGTTAGATTTGAACCGTTTTGTATTAATGTTATATACTGGAGTAGATTGATCCAGCATGTACAGCCCATTAATAAGAGGGGCACAGCCATAGAACATATCATTGAGATTAAAGGAACACAATTTATTCTTAATAGAAAAATCAAATCCTTGTAAATCCAATAATGAAACTGAAATGATATTTCTGCTTATAGCAGGTACAAAATAACAATTCTCAAGTTCTAAAATCAATCCAGAAGGTAAAGACAACAAGTAAGTGCCAACGGCCAGTGCTGGAACCTTCGCTCCATTGCCAACCCGCAACTCTACTTGCCCTTGCTTCAACCTTCTACTGTTGCTGAGCGCCTGCACATTAGTACAAATATGAGCCCCACATCCAGTATCTAATACCCAAGTGGTATTATCAGAAGTAGTAGTATTTACTTCAATAACAAAAATACCTGAAGATGTAGTCGCGAAGGACTTCTTCTTCTCCTTCAGACTTTCCTGGTATTTCTTACAGTCCCTGCGATAATGCCCTGCCTCTTTGCAAAAGTGGCAGATATCAGAAGGCCCAGCTTTAGACACGGGCTTGGGCTTGGCCTTTTCGTTGTGGACAGCCTTGCCCTTTCCCTTGTCTGCAGCAGATTTCTTGAAACCCTTGCCCTTCTGCACCATGAGTACAGATGGGTCCTTGGCCTTCTTCAGATTAGGTTCTGCAGTCTTGAGCATACCATGTAGCTCAGGCAAAGTCTTTGTCAACCCATGCATATTATAGTTCAAGGTGAACTGGTCATATGCAGGAGTAAGAGACTGCAGAACGATATCACAAGCAAGCTCTTGGCTTATAGGACAGTCGAGTCTTGTCAAATGATCGAGATAACCCATCATTTTTAGAACATGTGGACTCACTGCTGCATCCTTAGCCATTTTACAGTCCAAGAGATTCTTTACAGTTTGGAATCTCTCTGTACGAGCCTGCTCCTGAAACAACGCTTTCAGGTTTGCCATCAGTTCCATGGGACAAGTCAGGCCTTCCCACTGAATCTGCAGATCGGGAGCCATTGTCGCCAACATTAGGCAAACCACGTCATTAGCATCTGAAGAATGCGTATCCCAAGCATTCTTCACAGCTTGTGCGGCATTATTCGCAGGTCTAGGGGGGAGAACTCTTTCAAGGACATAAGCCTTCTTCTCCTGCCTGAGCACAAGTCTCAGGTTCCTGGACCAGTTCAGGAAGTTTGATCCGTTCAGTTTGTCCTTCTCAAGGGCAGACCGGATCGAGAAAGTGTTTTGAGTTGTTGTGCTTGACATAGCTGAAATTATGAGACAATAGAGTTTTAGTTATTTAGTTCATAAAAGAGTAATCTTAAAAACTTATAAGAAAACTCGCATTGCATTCAAAATTTCTTTGTTCAACCTCATAAGAATGCAATGATTCCGAGACCCATGTTCAACCAAAACCAAAGTGGGCCACTGGCCGTCACCCGGAATTAGCTTTACTTGGTAAGCATGCACACAGCTAGTTATATCTATATAACTCTCGGTTGTGGATTGGGCCCAAGGTCCAATTCACCAGATGTCTCAAGGCCCGGGACTCCCGATGGCCCAGTCAAGAAAACCAATCTCTTACAGCCAAATAATCACTAAAGTCCGGGACTCCCAATGAAATTAGTGACTATATACTACTTTACTTACGCAAAAACAGACACCTCACACTGTAAGCCATATTTGTAATTGAATAAGCGTTAAGTAGCTGACAAGATTGGGCAAGACATCCAAGCTTGATATTGGTTTTGAGGATTTTAGGTTTTCTTTCCAAAAATAGAAGATTACTATTTTGGGAAACTTACTTATTTTAGAAACTTTCTAAATCTAGAAACATGCTAAAAATAGAAATTTCTAATTTAAAATTTTATTAAAGTTTTCGGTTGGGTCACAAATTATAGGCCCAATTCTTGGCCCAAGACCACAGAATTCCAATTGGCCCAATAATTTGACATAACCGAGTCGGTTCATTAATTCTGGTCCAAGACCAAATTAACTACTAAATCCAACTGGTTATTTACTAAACCAGACCAGCTCTAAATTATTTGGTCCAACCAAATCAAACTTAGACCAGCCTTCGGTTTAGGTAAAAATTCAATTTTGAATTTAAATCCGGTTTAACCAGAAATTAAATAATACCAATTGTATTAAATAATTTCCAGCAAACCGCGATTTGGGTTAACCGCTTGAACCACCAATTAAATTGGATCGGTTCGGTTAAGTCCAAAACCGGGAAGAAACACCTTGTGTTTTAGCCAATTTTGACCTAACTTGCGGTTTTAGCTAAAGTTGACAATGAACCACAATCGGTTTGATCGGTTCATTGTCGTGGGTTTGGGAAGAACGAACCGCGAAGCTCGGCTAAACCGATTGGCTACTCGCGGACCGTCTGCCTCGCCAGCATATCGATCGATATCACGCTCCTGCGTCGATCGATACTCGCGTGAATCAGCTCGTTGCGATCGGGTCATCGGGACAGCGAGAGGCAATCGATTTGATTCATATCGATCGATATCTCGCTCCCTCGTCGATCGACACGGGCGATCACATCGCATACCGATGGGTTTCAATCGGATTATGCGATTCATATACTTAGGTTTTTAAGTTTTCTAATCAAATTTCTTAAGCCAAATTCGATTATAAACATTAAAACAACCTAAATATGATCCAAACAGCAAAAACCTAACGACCTAGGCTCTGATACCACTGTAGGATTATGTGTGTTCATTGGTGTAATTATCAGATTACAACCTAACATAATCAACTAGGATCTAGGTGATTTGCAGTCGAATCATAAACAGATCAGGATCATTACCTTGTGATTGCAGCGGATTGATCAAAGGAATATCGAGATTTGTAAGAGTTGATGATAACCGGCTCCTCCTAGGTATCCACACTCTTACAAGCTACTGGATCAGGCTGCTAGACCAAAGCTGGAATAACAGAGAGAGAGAGGACGGCCAGACCTAAAAGAAATCGCAGACCACTGGCTAAGTGGCGCCTCTCTCTTTGTTTTATGGGCCCAAGTAATTAAACTAATGGCTTATCAGGCTATTGGGCCCAAGACCCAAATCAGACAAAAAGACTGTATTTTGTCTGGCCCAATTCTCTGTACAAATACAGTAAATGCCTTGCATCTTACCGTATTAATTCCATTTAACTTTCCCGTTAGCTATGGTGTGTGACCCTTTGGGATCATACAATACTGGTAATAAGTCCTAAACTTATAGATCAAGAGCGGGCTCTAGCAAGTCATCATGATCACCCAGTATTTATGACTTATGTCTGATCTCGACACTTATCATACTTTCTAGAGATAGTACATTAGATTTCAGGACATTCCCAACACGCACACCCAGCCATCCGCTATGTTGAGAAGTTGCTAGCATACACATTGTTTGCAAGAAGAGAAAACAACAAGGTGTTGGAAGAAGGGATGAGGTTTATGGCAATAGGTCTCCAACCGGTAATGAGAGAGTTTGATGTCCCGGAAGTTAACTATGGGAACAATGACGAGTTGGGAGTGGTTGGATATTTCATGAGACAGTTTTGGCGAGACAAGGAAGAAGGCAATGACGTCAGTGGATAGGACACCGAAGTTCAGATTTGGGGGACTACTGACACCGATCGTCAAAGCACTGCGAATCCCACTCATCAACGGGAAATCGTCATCCAAGCTAGACGAGAGCCATCTCAACATGACCTATTTCCTCGCTGGGAGGATTGAGAACAGAATTGCCTACACCTTCAGGTCCGATCCCCAGCAAACGGCCAATGTACTTCTTCCAAACCCAGCCATTACCTCATTGTATAACAGGGACAACATAAAGTTCTCACCTGACCCACAGTACTACCACAGCACAGCCACAGATCCGCTTGAGTCGCTAAATAAGAAGAAGAAAAGGAGAGCCCATGAGAGCTCTTCACAGGGTACCGGAACAGAAACTAGCACCGGAGCAAGTCCTAGTATCGACCCGACCAGACCACCGAGCCCAATCTATGGGAGTGCTCATTAATACCTCCATGCTCCCAACGAGGTAATTCAGGGAGCACAGTTACGAAGGGCACATAGCTATATTCGGAAGTTGGAGCGTTGGAACAAACTTCAAGACCGCACCATTGGGAAATTGGTGGTGGCTGGACGAAAGACAAAAGAGATCTTGATGAAGCAGTACAAGGAGAAGACAAAGGCGCTCGGTCGGCAAGTTAAGTACTTGACTTATATGGTGACGGGCAAGAAGGGTCCGGTAGAATTGCCTCTTGGCTACCCGGAGAGTGAGGAAGAGGCAGAATCAGAGGTTTTTCCGAGGCGACACTCCTATCATGGAGGAGAAGGCACTAGCTCATCAAGCAGAGCACCAGGACGCGCCTCCCTTGACGAGCGACGTCGCAGAGCTAGGCGACACATCCCACCACCGTCTCCCGAGTCCAGCAACGAGTCTCTGTCATTGGGTGAGGATAACGACGACACTACCTTCTGAGGTAACATCACCACCTTGTACATAGTTTTTAATCTTTCTTATTTTTCATTTACCATCTTTAGCCTCCCTTTAATTGCTCTCACACCGAGACGGTGTGATTAAGTTTGGGGGGTGATCATTTAACCATCTTTTCTGTTTTGTCCTTGTGATTGAGTCTTTGCATTTGTGTGTGCATTGTTAATAGATATGATTTCGAAAAAACCAAAAAAAATTGAAAATTTTGAAACTAAAAAAAAAGCATGTAGTTGCATATTTGTTTCTCTTTTAGGATTGAGTCTAGTAGCATTATAGATTGCATTCGCATTTGCATAGGAGACAATGATATAATTGTCTTGTAAGAAATATAGATTTTAGAACTCAACATTATGCCCTTGATAATCATACTATGTTGCTTAAACAACTCTTGAAACACTTGTACATTTCGAGCTTTGATCACATCACTCCAATCCGTTTGTCAAGTTTGATACCCTCAACTTTGAAACCAACTCACTTATATGGACTTAAATGAACTTAATCTTCTCACTTATGGGTTTTTGATGCTTAATCATGGTCACTATATACACACTTGGATTATCTTTTACCACATTTTTACCACCCTTTGTTAATCCAAGTGGTCATTCTCACTCCTAGGATTGTTTCCACACCATAGAACCCTTCCCTTTTCTTTTAAACCTTCATTTGATTGATTGAGTGAGGCCTCTTTTTGATAATGCTAACATGTGTAAAAGGTTAAAAGTATAAGAACGACAATGATTAGCTCTCATAGGCTAGTCTAGGATTTCATTTTTTATTGGCATTAGGGGTATAAGCACTTGAAAATGGGATTGAGAGTGAAAGAAAAGAAAGAGTGAAATGGGGAGTAAAAGAAAAGAAAGAACCAAAGGGCTTGTGAAGGGAAACACTTGGGAAGTTGAGGTAAAATTGGAAAAACTTTAAGTTTGAAATGAAAAGAAATCAAAAGAAAAAGAGTCTTACTAAACGAAAAGATTAACTTCTCAAGACCCAAAAAATGAAGAAAAAAATCAAATGGTTAAAATTTGGGAAAGAAGGGAGATTGGTTAAACTAGTGATGGGATTTGGAAACACAATTGGGTAAGCCAATGGCAGTTAAGAATTGTATGAATAAATTGTTCTTGTCTTGCCACATTTTGCATAATGTCTAGCATTCCTTTTCCTTGAGAGCTAGCCACAAAATATGAAATCATGATCCTCCTCTAAACACCATTTGAATCCTTTTATTGCCAAGCCAATTGATCAAGATCAAACCCCCATTTGTGAGACTACACTTTGATTAATGAATGAATTTAAGAGTTGGTGGAATGTTGAGTTGGTAGATTCTTCACAATGTGCTTAAGAGAATAATATTTGGTGTGTTGATAAGCCTAGAGAAATTAGAGTGGATTAGAGTGTTTGTTCATGCAACATATTATCATTTTCTAAGGACATAATGTTGAGGGCTTGCTAAATTTCTTTGGTTATGAATCTCCAACTTCAAACCTCTTCCCCTTTTGTTCTCTTTGTTGTTTGCTTGAGGACAAGCAAAGAAACAAGTTTGGGGGAGTTGATGTGTTGTAATTTTGAGTAGATTTAATCATGATTTGGAGTGTGTTTTAGCTTTAGGTAAAGCATTTAGGCATCATTAGGAGTGCATGTGCTTTGTTTTTTTCTTTTGTAGGTGGTGGATAGCATGATGAGGCATCAAGTGACAATGGAGGAGGTAGGGAGCAAAAGAACACTCAAACAAAGGGGAAAACAGCTAAGGATCGTAACCGGAACTCACAGCGGGGTGCCACAGCAAAGTCTCCAGGCCGCTATGAAGTATTTGCGGAAGGCCTAATTCCACAACGGCCTGTGCAGCGGCCATCCGAGGCCGCTGTGAACCATCAACCTCCCACAGCGGCATCTGACAGCGACCACCCCAAGCCGCTGTAGGATATTTGCGGAACATCAATTTTTCCAGCGGCATCCACAGCGACCACCCCAAGCCGCTGTGGATCAAGACACCTCACAACGGCATCTGGCAGCGAGGTCTTCAGGCCGCTGTGAGACCCATTTTTTCCCACATGCTCCTTTTTCTTTACTTTCGGCTTGTAGACCCTCCCATGTGGTTGTGGTCGACCATTGCACTCTTTTATCTTCTATTTAAGGGCTCTTGATGTGTTATAAGAGCCATATCACTTCTTGTAACAATCTACTCCAAACAATTAATTTTCTTTAATCTTTTATGCAATTAAGAGGTGGTTTTTGAGTTCATCTTCTAGTTCTTATTGTTTCTATCATTCTTGCTTACTTTAAACATGTTTTGCTTTGTTATTGCTATGGCTAGTGAGTAGTTTACTATAAGTTTATGGGTTTGAGTAAGGTGAGGGTGATCTAGATATAGTTTTTTTTTTTTTGACAAATCTAGATATGGTTTAGGATGTTTGAAACTTGGAAACATTGACTTCTTACTTGTTCGAAGTTCTTAATGTTAGGATTGAAGTAGCTAATCAATTCCTTGATCTTGAATGTTGCTAGTACTAAGAAGTATAGTTAATGTTTGAATCTCTATCAAGTGCTTTACATACTTAACCAATGAGAATTGATGTTTAAGGTGTTTAGTGGTAATAAGAACTTGTTCATAATGCATATCCATCTTGAAATTTCCAACGAGAGTTGATGTTAATGCTTGATAGATATATGGTTATTATCACGAGAGTGGACTAGCTTAATATGTTGTTCTTGGCCTAGGAAATCGTTCTATTGTTGTTGAACATCTGTGAATTAATTGTTGATCACCCAAACCAAAAACTCAACCCAAGGAACTTAGTTTTTAATCAATTGACTTAAATCATCTTCTTGCTCTATTTTTACTCTGTTTTAATCACTATTGAATATTTTATGAATTGTATTTTTAATCATGTTGGGAATCTGGTTATCTTGTTAGTTACTAGCTATAAAACCCACAAACAAATTTGGTTGCACTTAGATTAAGGAAACACTTGCATTCTTAGTGTGTTTAATTACCCAAGTGGATTCACACCTCAAAACTACAAAGACTAGGTTGTATACTTGCAGCTGAAGTGGTATAAAAGGAACTTTTTATGCTTATCATTAATCAATCTGCTTTTTTTGTTTCCAGAACAATTCATCTTCCTTATAGTCACGACAAAGATCAAGTCTGGGCATTCCGATTCGAAAAGTATAGGAGAAATTATGAGATTGGGCCCATTCCAATTTCTATTCAAGCCAACTTATCTTATCTCTTGCATTGAATGTTATTGCTCTTTTACATTTACTCAAAGATGATTTGCAACTTCATAGTCTGTTTGATACCGAGTTCATGGTTGAGAGACCAGTCATCGCCTGCTCCACTTCTTTTTCAACCAAAGGCTGAAACAGAAAACGTTTATCAAATTTGAAGAGACCTTTATACGATTCCTAGGAAGAAGATAACTTAAACAATAAGGGCCTGTGTTCCGAGCCTCTTTTGTCCAATAGATTTTGGTTTGATCCTGAAGACATCTCACTTTAAGCTTTATTCTAGAAGCAACGATCCAACAACTTTGAATCCTTTTAGTACTGCACATGCCTCCCCATGAAAATATGTTACCAAGTTTAGCAATGTCAGCCATCCCACAGACTTCTAGCATATCGTTGAAAGCGCTAAATGATGCATCCAACCTCCTCGGACCACCAATCTTTTCTCCATTGTTGAATATTTCGTGAAATTCTCCAAATATACACCAACTCGACTTACGAAAGCAACCCAAACGATTAAGCCTTTCCCAAGCTACATTCTTTCCATACTAAGATGGTTCACCATATACACACGACATGAAAAAGGAGAAGTCCCCAAATTGTACATTAAAATCCATAAGATTCGTGTCTGTAAACAACAAGTCAAAGTTTACATTTTTCTTCCACAACAACGCTAAGACGCCACTAAAGCCTCTCGGCTCCACCGTATATACATGATCATGCCCCTCCCAAACTGGCAAATCTACTAAGTCATTCGTACTACTCTTCGTCTCCATTAGAATACTACCTCTGGGAAATGTTTGATACGCATCTCCTTTAAGTGTTGAATTGTCAAGTCAATTGCACGGCCCAAGCCTTGACAATTCCAGCTCCAAATGCTCATCAACACTTGGGCGATCCCTCATTCGGGATCACGTTTAGAGATTTTTTTTTGAGCTTGGGGTTAAATTCCTTATCTTGAACCTCAAACTTTCTCTTCTCTTTAACTTCATATGCTTTTCCTTTTACTTTATCCTTAGTATCTCCCTTTAGATAAAGATCCATTTCCAAGACTCGAGGCTTTCTAAAAAAATTATTCAACATGCTTCTCTTTTAGGTAGGCTTCTTCTTGAATGTCCCGGAAGAGCCAGATTCTGAAAATCCAACTCTGAAGACCGCTGAACATTCAAAAGAAGAATCATGATATCCAGAAAGGTTTGGGCTTACTCCACCAATATAAATTGGCGAGGAGAGGTTCTCAAATTGACGCGCCTTTCCTGCTTTAATGGCCGAGCTCATTAATTTTCCAGACACAGGGGCCGACTGCATTACTGGAGCAGACAATTCTTTTTCACTGTATCAAACACCAAACACTTGCCTTTAACCACATCCTTGGTCAAAATTGGTACTGATTCCAGACGTAGCACCATCCTTTGAGTTATAGGGTCTACTTCCGCTTCTTTCACCGATGCTTTGACCCTTTCTTCCCGAATCAATCTATCATCACCTTTCGGTACAAGCAGATATCGACGCATCTCATCCAACAATTCTTTAGGAATCTTAGGTATCTGGTTGATTTTAACTTTCTCCTCGTTCAAAACACCAAAAAGAGGATCATCCTCTTGAAGGATTCAAGCAGTTTTAGTTGTTTCCAACATAAATTTTTCCTTCCTGAACACAACATCAGCTTGTCTCTTCTTCGCCAACAAAGGGCAGTAAGACTTCTTACTGCTCATGGTTTAACCTTTGACAATTGAAGCAGCACTTTTGAATATTTTCATGATGAAAATGGATATTCGTCGTGCTTCTATCAGGTAACTCAACCGTTTTGGCCATTCTCAAGGGACTCGAGACGTCAAAAATTACCTTCACTCTCACGAAGTCTTGGGTCTGAGGCTTATCGGTAGTACTGTCAAATGTTCCGTCCAGCGCCCATTTGGGCATGTCCATACTGACCATTTTGTTTTGGGCTATAATTGGTCGGTCTGAAATGGGCAATGGTCCAAAAAATCCATGTCCAAGAAAGACCATGTCCAAATGGACATGACCATGGACAACCGATTTCACTACAATCTTAAATTGTTTGTCAATGCTATTTAAAATTCAATTTTGTGATTTTGGCAAGAAAAAACATTTTACGGTTTTAGCGGGAAAAATCAATTTTACGATTTTGGCGGAAAAAATCGATATTGAAATTTTGGTAGGAAAAATCGAATTTGTAGTTTTGACGGAAAAATAAGATTTTACGGTTTTGGCGGGAAATTTTGTTTTGCAGTTTTGGCGATACTTGATTTTGCAGGTTTGACAGTAAAACATGATTTTGCGGTTTTGACAGTAAATCTTGATTTTTCGGTTTTGGCGAGAAAAGTCAATTTTACGGTTTTGGCGGGAAAAGTCAATTTTACGGTTTTGGCGGGAAAAGTCAATTTTACGGTTTTGGCGGGAAAATTCGTTTTGCGGTTTTTGCGGGAATTCGATTTTATGGGTTTGACAGTAAAACTTGATTTTATGGTTTTGGCAGGAAAAGTCGTTTTGCGGTTTTGGTGGGAAAACTCGGTTTTGCGAGTTTGACGGTAAATCATGATTTTGTTGTTTTAACAGTAAAATTTGATTTTGCGATTTTGCCGGGAAAAGTCAAATTTACAATTTTAGCGAGAAAAGTCAATTTTACGGATTTGACGGAAAAAGTCAATACGGTTTTGGCGGAAATATTTGATTTTACGAAAAAAAACCTGATTTTAGGTTTTGAAGTCGACTAAGTGACAAAAAAATGAAAAAAAATCTTCAAATCTTTTTAACCCTAGGTTTTTAATAATTTGGGCATGACCAATATTCATTTGGTCTTGCCCATTTCGACCATGGACAAAATTAGTCCGAAGACCATTTAGACCATTTTGTTTTGGTCATGACCATAGCCCGTCCATAATGAATTGGACTAGGCCAAATATGGACGGACCGGCCGTTTGACAGCCATACTTATCGGGATCAAAGGCCACAACTTTAACCTCTCCTATCAGGTCTCCTAAGGTAGATATCACTTCCGCAGTGTAGTAATTCACAGGAATTTTATTGATTTGCACTCAAAGAGGGATGAACTGTAAATACCCCACCGGAGGCGACTAAACCCATCTTTCAATCACAAGGGTCCATTCGTTATATGTTTGAACACCTTTCTCCAACACTTCAACCAAATCATGCTCATTCTTGAAAATAAACTAGAATTTCTCTTTAGAGAGAGCAAATCCTCTTATTTTACCTTCTTTCTGCCATTTTCTAGGCATATTGAGGATAAGAGTAGACATCTTCTAACATTGAGGGTTTAAAGCCCTCCTTATCAAGCTTAGGTGGTTCTTCTCGCATGAACTGAACTCTGGTTTATTCGGCAACTTGAATGGTATATCTTCTTCTTCAAGTGATAGATCAATCAGAGCCATGTCTAACGCCACAGACATGGTTTCTCCTTACCAATAATCTAGCAAATTCTTAACGACTTCTGAGGATAACCAACGAGAAGCCGATCCCAGAAAATGAAAAACAAGTGTAAAACTCTAAAAACAACAGGGCATATGAACACAAACATGACTTAATCCACGAAAAGAAGGCAGAAGTCTGCAAAAGGAAGTGTTTTTTCCTAGTTAGGCTATGTTCTCAACAAAGATCAGAATTTCTAAGTGAGAAAGAGTCTTAAGCTCATAAAGAGTTTCTTTTATCGTAAGATTGTAAATTAAGATACTCATAAAAAGCTTTATTTAAATGCAAAAAAATAAGGAAAGGAAAATTATTTAACAAATCACAATTTTTTAATATTTTCCCATTGTTATCATAGAATGGAGAGAAAAAAATTGTCCAAAGTGGCAACTCCCAAAAGTTACTTCTTTGCGTAGCATTCACTAAAAGCCATTCACCTCTTTTTATATGAATACTAGATGATTGTTGTCCTGCACAAATGTACGTGATGAAATTAATATAAATTTATTTAAGTTAGTTTGTCATTTTATTTGTTTAGCATATACGCAATACAAAATTGTTTTATTATGCATGCATATTTACATTTGTTATACCGTTTAATTGATATCATATCAAGCTAAATTTATAAATGGGGCCTAACTCACACCCAATAGCTACCTCATGAGTGGAGGATTGCTACACACTTAATTTTTTTTTTTTAAACTTTATAAATGCCAAAAAAAATAAAAATAAAACGAATGCATTAAATTGTAAAAAAAATACTAAAAATCACACAAATATATTAATAACTTTGAGTTTGTAATTTTTAACAAAATAAATTGTTCGGGCAAATGAGATCTTGGAATTAAGTTTATATTGGGCTTAACTTTTCCAACCATTTTTTTATTATGTTTGATTCATTATACTAATCTATGTTTATATATCAAAATTAAGTATATGTACAAAACATTCACTTTTCATGCTATGATCTCATGATAAAAAAAAATTAGAATAATTATCTAAATTTATAATCATAAAATAGAGCTGCCAAAATGAATGCCTAAAATTAAAAATTTTCTCAAAGATCAACATCTCAATATCATATCAAAAATCTACTGAAGAAGTCACCAAAGTTTTGGAAAAAAATTCCTTGTAAACGACAGGGTTTTCTTCTTGAGTTTATCTTTTCTTTATCATTGATTAGAATTTGAGTCTACTTCTGGAAATTACTTTTGAAGGACAAATTATATTGAATTACATGTTCATATTTAGTATACCAAATATATAATATTATGTAATGTTACCTTTCCGAATAGTTACCAAATTCGTTATAATCAAATTCTTCTTCTTCCATTTCTGAATCTTGGGCTATATCATCAAAAATATATGTAGAATTTAGTATCGAGGATGATGTCCCTAAAACCCCATATTCAAAATATATAAGGTGTGACAAATAAGTAAATAAGAAAAACAGAAACAAAAATAATAATGAAAGAACTTTGAAAACATTACCTCTGTCACGTTTGGACGTAGAATGAATGACATTGTTTCCGGAATTGATCTTGTAAACTCTTGCTCTAAAGCCTTTGCTATAAATAGTTTCTCTTGAAGTTAAATAAGATTTTGGTGTTGATAAAGCTTCAAAACACAAATGTATTAACACTGGATTGATTAGAATGAAGGAAAAACAAAAGTTCCCTTGGTTAGTAAACAAATTGATTAGAATGAGCTCCTCAGCTCAACACTGGATTTATAATGTGCTATGAAATGGTCTTTCAACCAGATTCTGGACTGATTTATGGTCCCCTTTTGGACGCTTAGATACTTACTTTGCAGACGAGCCATCAACAGGAAAGCAAGGCTTTCTGATCTGTTTGATAGCGGTGCTTGGATCCTCCCTTCTGCGAGATCAGATAAACAAGTCAATCTTCACGCGTATCTCTCTACAATCTCTCTATCTCAAGAGGAAGACGGTTACCTATGGGATGTGGGAATCTCGGGCAGTTCATCATTCTCCATTGGATCAGTGTACCATATTCTGAGAAATCCTTCTCCACTAGTCTCTTGGCATCAGGTGATATGGACATCAGGTGGGATCCCAAAACATAATTTTATTGCCTGGTTGGTTTTGTTAGATCGTTGTCCTACTCGCGCCCGTCTTCACTCCTAGGGAATCCAAATGGATACGTCTTGCCTTTACTGTCCTGGTCATTTTGAAGACAGAAATCATCTCTTCTTTGACTGTGACTTCACCTACTCGCTTTGGGTTCACGTCGCTAACCGCTGTGGAATCAGACATTCAAGATCATGGTCAGAAACCATCAGAACACTGGAAAATGTAAAGGGAAATAAGAATCACAGAAGAGTTATTCTTATAGCTTGGCAAGCGTTAATCTACCTCATATGGACTGAGAGGAATGCTCGAATCCATCGTAACCTCTACCGCTCCTACGACTCCTTACTGATGCAGCATAACGCTTGGGTCAAGAATAAAATTTCTGGGTTCAGAGAAGACGATCCGGCTAAATCGTCGGAGGTGATGCAATTTTGGCTCACTACAGACACGACGGCTCCGATCCAGGCCATCCAAGCACCAGATTCACGCTCTTGAACTGTTGGTTCCCGTTTACATTGGTATCATCGACACTCTTTCTTCGTCAGAATCTCCTCCATCAACTCTCAACCGTTTCTCCCAACAACCATCCGACTTCCATAATTGGGCATTTACTACCTTAGTGGGCTTTGGTTAATATGTGGGTTTCTTTAAGGGCTTTACTTCCCATCTTTTTAAATGGGCTTAACACTACAATTTGGGCTGTTTTTTTTTGTTTTGTATTTTTTTTTTTAAATGAATGAATATCCTTTAAAAAAAAAAAAAAAACACAAATGTATTTGGTTAATATAACGCGAACAAACGGTTTTAAAATATTGACATATATAGTTTTTTTGTTAATAATAGCTACCAATTTAAATTTTGATGTAAACACGGGTTTGGCGAGTAATGTTTTACATATATTTTGATTCTACAGTTGGGAATAAAATTTCCAAGTGAATCAAGTTAGTTTTTCGTTAGTGGATACAAAATCGGGAGCGTTTAAAAATGTGACGATTTTAAGGCTGTTTACGAATCTTAAATTTTATTCTTAATAAAATATCATTTCTTTTGTTGATATTGCCATTTTATATATAACTACCATAATACCCAAATATTTTAGTTTCCATACATTATATTTTATATATACTTGAAAATCAAGTTGGGTGTATTAGGACATATACATATCCACATATTTAATTAAAATTTATAATATAATGGTCAGGAATAAAATTATTTTTAGAAAATTAAAGTATCATATCAAGAATGGAATACATTGATTTTTTATTAATCTTTTAAACATTCTGGAGTTGAGTTATTTAATTGAAAAAGAAAAAAAACATATTGGACGGTATGCATATTGAGATGAGTATAATTATTAAATGTTATATGGTCTTAGTATTTAATATATTTTATCGTTTGTTGTTGTGTCCATATTTATATATTTGAAAACAATTCGTGGAAAATGGCATATAATTGATTATTAAAATATTTTGTACTTATTTTACAAAATCTCATATACAATAAATAAATATCCCAAAAATTTATACTGGCTGAGAATTTATTTTGGTTTAAGGTGTAACTTTTTATTAGTCATCATTTTTTACAAGCTATGTTTTTATTTCTCATATTCGGATTTTGAATCAATTTCCAAATATTGTGTTAATTTTTTTTTTAAATCACTAATTAATTATGGAACAAATATATGAGAATCTTCATCTTCTTGGACTTTTTGGATACATAGTGCCTTAAATTAAAGCATCCAAATCCCTAAAATATTTTTGGAAAAGATTATGTAACCGAAAATAAATTATAGTTAAAATAAAAACGAATATACCATATATGATTTTTAGGGATGCCGAAATAATCTGTGTGTTTGAAACAATTTGGTTCATGAAATTTATGTTTAGATGAAGGAAAAAATCAAGAGGAAAAACTTAAAGAATTTTTTAGGCATTGTGTTGTATTAAATGTGTGTGTCTTGTTAAGTGATAAAGATTAGTTTGTGTTGAAATAAAAGTGGTGTCGAATAATTCCTATGAAAAATTTTATTGTAAAATTGTTTAAAAAATCTGTAGCGGATAAATTAAAAACCTAGGTTTCTCTCTCTAGTTTCTCCTTCTTCTCTCTTCCTATCGTCTTCTTCCTACTATCACCGCTTCCGGCCGTCGGCTTTGCCGGCGGCTGGGTTACTTTTGCTCGCCTCTTGTTCATATTCTCCGATCTTGCTCTTGATCGGTTTCGTTTTGCTTGTTTGCTTTTGTTTGGTTGGTTTTCGTTCCGACTGTTGTCGGATTGCGTTTGGTTTCTGTTTTGCAGGGTTGTGTTCCGATCAGATTGGATGCTAACAGATTTTGGGACATATAGTCCGCTTTGTTATTCCGGCTTCGCCGGAGATGACGATCTTCTCCCGCTTGGGCTTCTTCTCTGCTGAAGGTCTCGTTTCATGGTCTCATCCGGGGCTCTGATGTTTATGGAGTCATATCTTTGCGTTTCTGCCGGCTCGTAGAGGACGAGATTCTCCGGTAGGTATGGACAGGCTTCAGATCTGTCCGGCGCGGAGCTTCCAAGGCGTCTTGGTGTCTGGTGCGGCTGAGCTTTCAGTTTTCTTTGTGGCGGCGCTCGAAGATCGGCAGGTAGCTTCCAGTGGGCGGTAGTGGCTTGGGCTAGGCGATTCCGATACCGATTTCCTCATCGGTCCGATTTGCATGCCGGCGTGTCTCTTCATTTACCGCTTGTCCTTTCCCTGTCCACGATAGGGCGTGTGTGGCCACGTGGTTATGTTGTATTTTTGTCCTATCCCTTTTTGGGCTTCCTGTAATTTGGGTCTTAGCAGACCATTTGTATCTGAATACAACCCATGTTGACAAAAAAAAAAAAAAACCTAAGATACATCATACATTGTCATACTTTGTATAAATGTGTGCTCATATTCTCCTTCTTTCTAAGTTTTTAGGTCCAAATGATATCTTAGTCTTCACACGCAAATACATGATGTCATTTCAAGTGCGAATCATTAAGAAAGATTGGAATAAATATCATTTTCGTACATACTTGAAGTTATACCGAAATAATTGACCTCATTCTACATCCATGATTCTCGGCAAAGAACTTAAAAAAAATGTGGGTATTAATAGCGCATAATAAATGCTATGATTCAACTACTATAACGTTTTTTTAAACGCTTTGATAGCCTCCGTCATTGTAGGTCTGACATTTTAGATAATGACTTGACGTACGCTATAGTTAATTAAACAACGATAGCGTTTTCCTCTCTGCAATTGTTAATATTTATAATAATGTGTTATAATTGTTACTAAAACTCATTAATAATAGCAGTTTATTTTACAAATATAGCAAATTATTTAAGTTATTAATTTATTTTATAATTATCCAAAATTTTATTAAAATAAATTACAAATAGATTTTCTTTTTTTAATTGTAATATATTTTGGAATATTTGTAATAATAATAATAAAAACAATTAATTTATAATATAAAAACCATAAAACATTTCCATGTTTACAAAACCATAAACCATCAACCTATCAAACATTAGTTAGACTCTATCAATCTATCACTAATAACCCTTCAAATTCATCCCTAGCATAAACACTATCATCATCAGAAGCTTGACCATCCAGATCATCGACTTCTTGGACAGACAAAGGTGTGCACCACCTAAATCCTCCTCTATTTCCAACTCATGACATCTTCTAGGTGGTGCTCTCATAACAACATACCAAACAACATAACCCTAATCCAATGAGTATGTATCTCCAACTCCGGCGCCGTCAACTCATCATGTTGCTCCTTGGAAACAACTTCTTTGCAAGTAGGTCGCAGTATAGTGGTGTGCTCAAACTGTGATACATAGCTTCCCATCTCATCACACAGAGGAGGATACGGCTGAAAAACAAAAACAAGAACAACAAAATTTAGCTCTTTGTCTCCTCAGGCTCATTTAGATTAGTGTGATCAGTGTGAGAAGAGTTAACCTGAACAATGCCAGCGTCGCAGAGATTCTTTAGAGCCATTAAGTATTTGGTTTCACCAATGAGGCTACATTCTAAGTCTTCTCTCACAATTCCTTTCCCTGCAATCAAACCATAAACAGAGGATCATTGGTGAATCCTTTTAAGTTTCAATGACTCTTTCTTTTAATAGCTCATGTCCGAGTTTTCTTTACCAGTTGATCCAAATGTTTTGATGGCATAAAATTCACCCTCTTCTATCTTTGTCTGCTCGCCTCCTTTAACAATAGGAACGGATTTCCCAGCATGAATCTGATAAGGTCCGATGCTATGCCCATTCAAGTTCCGGATGCTTTTAACTGCCAAAAAGGACAAAACATGTTAAGGTTTATTACATCAACATCGAACATGCCACTGTTGTAACAATCGTTATTAGATTTCAACCTCATAAGACTCCATGACCTCCTGAATTGCAGCACCAATATCGCAGAGACGAACATCAATTCCAGCTTCCTGAACAATCCAAAAACTACCAAACAGGTTAAGAAATCCCGATAATCATGAGAAAAATATGTAACCATGGAATGATTTCCAGATAATCATGGTCAAGAAAAGTTACAAAATCTAGCTCAAGTAGCCTAACACCATAACAAAATACAGAAATGTTTACAAGCTGGATTCTGAAACATCACTACATCAGCCACCTGGTCTCCTGGTCTGCAATCTCCAAATTTCAACAATCTAGTTACGTAAACAATCTATGAAGAAACAGTAACCAAAAATCAATTAGGTATCTTTCGTACCTGTGTTTGAAGATTCTATGCAAGCCAACATAGGGTTTCAGCTCTAAAGCCTGCGACAATACGCATCTATGATCAAGCACTAAAAAATGGATAGGAAAGTGAGCCAAGTATATATACTCTAGAAACCTGTGAGAGAAATGCTTCTGCCTCCATGCCTCCAGGAAGTTTCCAGCTTCAGTTTGAGAGAGAGAAATGTTGATGAGCGCTAAAGCACCGAGAGCGTCTGTGACGGCGGAGGTGAAGAAGCTTCCCGGCCATCACTGCATAGGCTGGTCTCCAGAGCCAAATCATATCTGAAAGTGTCTCCATCGCATTCTTACTCCTCTACATGCAGTAAATTAAGGACAAAAATTGACATTACCTGAGAGAAGAATTGAGTTGAGTCGGAGAAACTGAATCGTCAATTAGGCTCAGAGAAACCTGGAAAGAGTAAGGCTGTGCGAATGAGGATAGCAGAGGAGGCCGCCAAGGAAGAGGCTGTGTGACTTGTTCGATCTGTGGGAGGATGAAGAAGTTGTTGGGAGAATGTTCATGTGCGACATTTTTTATTATTATTTTATTTATAAATTTAATTTTCATGTAAGGGTGGATATTTGAGAAGTGAATTAAATCTAAAGGTTGTAACATTGATCCGTGTGATGGCTATTTCAACCATCATGAAATCTATTCCGGCTGACTAAAAAAAAATATCTTCGTGTATCAAAGACAAGAGACAAGACAAAATCGGTGCATCTTAGAGCTCTCTCTTCTTCTTAGTTCCGACCTCTTTCTACTTTTCAAAGCCGATCTTTCGCCTTCTCCGCTTCCGGTCGTCGGCGTAGCCGGCGACCGGGTTACTTTTGTTCCTTTGTTATATATCTTTTAGTTTTTTTGTTTTATCTATGTTAATCCTCCCGATTTACTGTCGGGTTTAGTCTCCGGCGTTATGCCGGTTTTGTTCTCCGGATCGATCCGGTTTCTGATCATCTTCCTCATGCTTCACTTGTCAGCTAATCTGATTTTCTTCGAGTTTGTTGTAGATCTTGTAGATTGAGTGGATTCAATATTCGTAGGCCTTATCCTCGAGCTCGATTTCGCGGCGGTGCTTCGGAGGCAATAGGTGGATCAATCTGTTGGATCCACCGGCGACGGATCTCCACAGATCTCTTGAATCTCGACGAGCTTGTAAGCAGATCTTCATCTCTTTGCGGATTCAACTGGCAAATCTCTGGGTTGGATGATGATCGACAGCGCACATCGGAGGACTTGCATGGCGATTCATCGACGGCGGCGAGGCGCGAAACTCACCGGCGGAGGTGTGCTTGGCGGCGTATCTCGGAAGCTAACGTGTGTCCGTGAGTTGGCTTCTAGTGGCTTCTACCCGGCCTCTCGAGTTGATGGGTTCGGTTAATTGGGCCAATCAGCCCATTTATTTTAATTCCATGTAATATCCCGAGTGTACTGTTTTCTAGCCTATTGGGCCTTCTAATAAAATTTCTAGTCGACAAAAAAAAAAAAAAAAAAATTTCAACCATCTAAAAATGAATTAAATCTAAAAGTGCCAAGACTCATAATATTAATAGATAATATTTTTATATTTTTATATTTTTATACTTAGTTATTTTAGAGTAAAGTATAGAG
The DNA here is from genome assembly GCA_030180135.1 of Orychophragmus violaceus. NCBI lineage: Eukaryota > Viridiplantae > Streptophyta > Magnoliopsida > Brassicales > Brassicaceae > Orychophragmus > Orychophragmus violaceus. The sequence continues at coordinate 62,738,210 of CM058233.1, forward strand.
TTTAGGGTTAAAGTTTATGATTAAAAAGTGGTTATATTTTGAAAATTTTGAATTTTGTTATAAGTATTGGCTTTTGTATGCTATTGATATTTATGGGTATAGGGTTTGAGGTTTAAGGTTTGAGGTTAAAGTTTTAAAATTTAAGGTTTAGGGTATATGTGTTAAAAATAAAGGTTTAGGGTATAGGGTTTAGGGTATATCCTAAACCCTAAGCCTATACTACAATTATAAGTGTAGGATTTTATGTTTGTGGTCTAGAGTTTAGGGTTTAAAGAATTAAGATTTAGAAAATGATTATAAACCATAAACAAAAGATTTGTGAGAAACTTATAATATTTCAAACCCAAACCCTAATTATATCCTAAAATAAAACATAATAGGTATTTTTTAAATCAAATTTATTGTTTTTTAATGAAGTTTATTATCTTTTTATTTATCTTTTGTAAGTTTTAGTTCTGTGTTTTGAATAGCAATAACATATTTAAAAGAAGAAATGCTTATTTAATATAATAAAAAACCAAATTTGAAACACAAAACAGATTAAAAAAATCTCCATGCCATGTTTTTTAACAAAGCTGTAATGACAATAAAAATGTTTCTCAGAACTCCAATCCATGTTTACATGTATGACAGTATTTTTTTTTTTTTTTTGTCACAACATGTATGACAGTATGAGGAACCAAAAAGGTATACAAGAACACAGTAAAACTGAGAGATGTTTTCAGACTCTGCAGGACCAAATGAAACTCTGCAGCAGAGAGATGTTTTTCTGCATTTGAAATATCTGGGGATTTTAAGAGAGGGCTTAATGTCACTAACTCCTGCAAATGACAACATGTTATGTAAATAAGTTAACATATGAATGCTAATTATGTTTGTAATAGAATAAGAGAGCAACCTCAACACACACGGATGGAGAGCTATGTAAACCCACATGCCTGAGAAACTTTGTCATTCAAGGGGTGATGGCAGGATGCAAGCTTGAATTCAGTGCCTTCGAACAAATAATTCGACTTTAAAGCAGAAATATGTTCCTCCAATGCAGTTAATTTCCCACCAACCTAACCAAAATGCAAAGTTCTATGTTATCCCAACCATATAAACAGAACTCTAGCAAAAGCTTCAAACTTTGGATTCTGCCATTTTAATGGGTCAGATGAATCTTCGACCAAACAACTAACTAAACTCAGAACTCAAAAGGGGTTTGACTTTATTGTCTTTCATTCAACTTTAACAACTTACTAGTGATGCCTCAATTAGCTAGCTACACCCACAGTTCTAAAACACGGCCGCGTTACCGCAAACGCAGCCTCTAAAACGCTGAGCAGGACCCAACCACTGTGACTTTAGACGAATTGGCATAATTAACCGGTGATCAATTAAGCGTCCGCTTTATCAATTAACCAACGGGAATTCGGCCATAAAAATTCCCAACTTTGCAGGAATGGCCAATTGAGACACCAACTTTTTGTGTGGCCAAAAAAGCACTAGACAATTCATTGACTTCCGTTAAAAACCCAAACTTTAGGTTGACTTGCCATTAAAGCACACCGTTAACTTTTTAACGGAAAATTAAACACCATTAACCTCACCGTTTATTATTATCGTTAATAAAAAACGACGTCGTTTTCTATTAAAAAATTCTGCCATAAAAATCCCCAACTTTGCAGGAATGGTCAATTGAAACACCAACTTTTTGTGTGGCCAAAAAAACACCAGACAATTCATTGACTTCTGTTAAAAACCCAAACTTTAGATTGACTTGCCATTAAAGCACACCGTTAACTTTTTTTAACGAAAAATTAAACACCATTAACCAGCCATGGCATCTGCATCTTCTTCGTCTCCGATGAATCGTTTAGCTTACACTCTTGAATGGTGAGGCTCGTCTCAGTGAATCCAGCATCGACAAAGCTAGATCGAGCAGAGAATCTGATGAAGAACTCCATGAATCATCTAGCTAAAGAGTTTTACAGAATTCTCAAGTCAAATCGACGGTATCTCGATCCAGAATCCGTCTCCGTTCGTTCTCGTAACTCTGCAAGAAACGTCTCTAATTCAGACTCAGAGGGCAAATTTGAGAATCAGATGCCATGGCTGATTTAGTAATTGTAATTGATCCCGGAAGACTTATTAATAGGTAATATAATGAAATGTGTTTCATATATTACTGACGATGAACAATAGCACAATGGTAAAGTTATGTATACTCTTGCCTCATGTCTCGAGTTCGATCCACGGCTGGATCGATTTTATATTTTTTTTTAAATAGAAAAACGACGTCGTTTTAATAATAATAAACGGTGAGGTTAATGGTGTTTAATTTTCCGTTAAAAAAAGTTAACGGTGTGCTTTAATGGCAAGTCAACCTAAAGTTTGGGTTTTTAACAGAAGTCAATGAATTGTCTGGTGTTTTTTTTGCCACACAAAAAGTTGGTGTTTCAATTGACCATTCCTGCAAAGTTGGGGATTTTTATGGCAGAATTTTTTTAATAGAAAAACGACGTCGTTTTTCATTAACAATAATAATAAACGGTGAGGTTAATGGTGTTTAATTTTCCGTTAAAAAAAGTTAACGGTGTGCTTTAATGGCAAGTCAACCTAAAGTTTGGGTTTTTAACAGAAGTCAATGAATTGTCTAGTGTTTTTTTGGCCACACAAAAAGTTGGTGTCTCAATTGGCCATTCCTGCAAAGTTGGAGATTTTTATGGCCGAATTCTCATTAATCAACCGATTAATCAAATAATCGGATTAAATACCGATTTATTTAAATACTAGTGTTCGGCCCGTGCGTTTGCACGGGCTAATTATTCAGTTTGAAAATTTCTCGTTGAAAACAATGTCATAAATTAACAAAACAATAATATTAAAAAACAAAAGTATATTAATTAAATAATTTGAGATAAAATAAATGTAAAAAACGTGTGGAAATTAACGGACAGAAAAAAAGAGTAGGAAGCAAGATTTCAATAAAACATAAATTACAGGGTTCAGCTCATCACTTCTCCCTAGAAACTATCGATGTAACTCAATTCCATATCATGCACGAAAATAGTCTAATAAACCGACCACAATTCTATGATTTTACACAGTCTTATACGACTCGACTCGTCGAATATTCAAATGTTGGTATTATTTGTTTATTTTTGGTTTGTCGATGTTGTTCATGTGCAATCTCTCTCTCTTGCTTAGTTATTAAAGATTTAATTTGGTTTACAGTATAGTTGAACTATTAGTAAACCCATTATGTGTTACATCTGCAGGATCGAAACATTGAAGTCGGACCTCAGATACTGCCAGCCGACCGACTATGTCTTCTCCTACCGAATGAGTCCTATGTGATCTCTCTCCATCGAACATCTTTTGGTTTGTTTTACTTAAGTGAATTCGATTTGTAGTTGTTTAGTATTGATCGTGACCGGAATTTCAGATCATTATGTCTATAATTGTCTTATTTTATAGCACCTACATTGCCTGCAACTTGGGTTGAAACAAACAAACATTCTTATATAGTTAGGAAGTATCAATGACATAGATTATGTAAATAAACAGTTTAGTACTTATGTTCTCTTAAAGCTATGGGCAAATAGATCGTTAATTGACATATAAATTTAACTTTTGGATAGCAACTCTGATTTTTATTAAGAAAATCTTTGTCCATGTGGTGTCAGGAAACTTGGACCAATAATTAAGAACACATTTGGGTTGTAGCAAAAGAAAGATGGATTCAAAGGAGTTCATTAGCTACTATATGTTGGATCTTCTCATGATCATGAATACAAATTGACGACCATTTTATACGATGACATGGAATCTTTGGATTTTTTATATGATAACATGGATTATTTAAAAAACATTTATGAAATATATGTTTTTTAAATTTTAAATATGTATTTTTCTAAATAGTGTTTAAAGTTTTTTATACAATATTTCAGGTGTTTAAACTTTTTTAACATATATTTATTAACATAAATCGAATCAGTAATTAAATTGTTGTCAATAGAACATACAAACACAATCAATACATCGATTGAAAAGAACTTTATATCAAAATAAAAGTAGTTACACATTGTTTTCTTTCTCAGATAAGTCTTCCATGCGAAAAGTTGATTGTATATGTTATGTTCTATCTCCGTGATTATGCTTGGTATGATACGATCTTCTTGGCGATAATAGTTGTGATTAAATACTAATAATTTTCAAAATGACCTTTGGTTACGATTCATCTATTACATTGTAATCCAACTCATACACTCACACACCAAGAGATGGCATATATCATGTTTGTAAATTAATTTCATGACTAAAAAATTTCTAATTCTAGAAGTCATCACCCCGCACACTGTTGGAAGTTTTGGTTGATCCTGATTCAATTCTCATATTGATATCAACCTAAACATGCATTAGATCTAGGTGTTCTTATTTAGAAACATATGATCTCACCTTTTACCTGTTTGTTTGCAGCGGAATTGATGAACAGGTCAATGATCAGGGAGATACACCGAGAGATGGATCCTCCAAAGGCTCACACACGCAATCACCGGAAACTGGCTGCTAGACCACAAGGAGGCTGGCGCAGAGAGAGGAGAGAGGCGCGGCTAGGGTTAGGTTAAGGGAGAAGAGAATTGGCTTTTAGTCATTTAAAAGCCTTCTCTTTCCCTTTTGGGCTTTTGGGCCCAATCTGATTAAATCCCATTTAATCAGACCCATTAGTCTCTCTCTCTTAGTACGACAAATGCCTAGCACTTTTGTTGTACTTCTGCTAAGCCGTTCCAACATTATTTCCTGCTAGCTTAAGCGTGTGACCCATATGGGATCATACAATAAAGGCAATAAGTCCAAGACTTATAGATCATGAGCGGACTCTAGCAAGCCATCATGACCCCCAGCATTGTATGACTTATGTCTGATCACTGACATACTCTTACGTTATAGAGACAGTACAGAGATTGCTGGACACAATTCCAACAATCTCCCACTTGAACTGGAATCTCTGTATTCATAATCCCTTTCGTCTCAATATCTCGATTAGTCATAAGGCAAGATTAGTGTCATCCTTATAAAGCCTAATCTTGTTCATCGGACTCTGATTTGATACTGACAATCCAAACGACTCGGGAAAGTCCGTTTGAGCATGGCCATGCGTTTTCCAGTATTCAAATCTCCGACTGGCCTAGAGATATTCACTCCATTTATATTGGAGGGACAAATCCCATCTTGTTCCATCACTGTAAACTACTCATTTCATGATGTACCCAAACAAGGTCCTTATAGCTATCGCAGAACGATAGCGTTAGACAATGATCAAAGTGCATCAGTCCATATGCAGTCACATGCATGCGAACTCAGGTCTAAGGACTATACTCTATAGTCGTAGTAAGAATCTCTTATGACACAGATATAAATATCCTGAAGAGTTCTTATAAGCGGGTCTTGTCCGGTCGTATGTTCCCAACATACACCTATGTACTGACTTTGATGCCGAGCATCTATGACACACTGAGACTTTGTCATAAGTCACGTACCAATCCAGTCTTACACGGTTGTTGGTGTTCCAATTTCAACAACCTTCGACTAGGGACAGGGTGATATAAAACATTTATCAAATATAGGATCTCATGATCAAGCTAAATGACTTCGATGACTCAAGATCAAATCATTTACTTCGATGACCTATAAAATGGTTCATATCATTTTGGAACGATTATTTCATCACAGTTAAAATAATCTTGAAATAATAATTTCATTAAAACATGAATAATAATGTTTTACAAGAACATATCAAATAACTAAAATAAAGCTCACAAAACTCCCACTCAAATTTAGATTACATTTCAATGTTTCTAATGCCTACAGCTTCAGTCAGGAACTCGAGCTTAGGCCTTGGGAGTGGCTTTGTCAACGGATCAGCGACATTATCATCTGTCGGAACTCGGCTGATCTTGACTTCCTTTCTATTAATGATGTCACGTATCAAGTGATATCTTCTTTGAACATGCTTGGATTTCTGGTGTGATCTTGGTTCCTTTGCCTGAGCTATAGCACCATTGTTGTCACAAAACAGTGCCAGAGGCTCAGCCGCATCTGGTATCACACCTAGTTCCATAATGAACTTTCGTATCCAAACAGCTTCCTTCGCTGCTTCTGAGGCGGCGATATATTCAGCTTCTGTAGTGGAATCAGCAACGGTGTCCTGCTTGGAGCTTCTCCAACTTACTGCACCGCCATTCAGACAAAAGACATAACCGGACTGTGACCGGAAATCATCTGTGTCTGTCTGGAAACTTGCGTCCGTGAATCCACTGACTTTAAGCACATCACTTCCACCGTACACTAAGAACTTATCCTTAGTATGTCTTAGATACTTCAAGATGTTCTTTACGGCAATCCAATGGTTTTCACCTGGATTTGACTGGTATCTACTCGTCATGCTCAATGCGTAAGCAACATCAGGACGAGTACAGATCATGGCATACATGACAGATCCTATTGCAGATGCATAAGGAATATTCTTCATGCGCTCAAGCTCAGCAGCCGACGTAGGGCTCTGCTTCTTGCTTAGCGTTGTGCCATGTACCATTGGCGTGAAGCCCTTCTTGGAATCTTTCATGCTGAATCTTTGTAGGACTTTGTCAATGTATGAGTCTTGACACAAGCCTATCAGCCTTTTAGGTCTATCCCGATAGATCCTAATTCCAAGAACGTATGCGGCTTCACCCATGTCTTTCATGGAAAAACAACTTCCAAGCCAGTCCTTTACAGACTTCAGCATTGGAATGTCGTTTCCGAGAAGCAGTATGTCATCAACATACAGAATAAGAAAAACGATTTTGCTCCCACTAGTTTTCTTATACACGCATTGTTCTTCTTCGTTTCTGATAAAGTCAAATTGCTTGATCGCTTCATCAAAACGAAGATTCCAGCTCCTCGATGCTTGCTTCAATCCATAAATGGATTTATGAAGCTTGCATACTTTCCCAGCATTCTTTGGATCTATGTAACCGTCAGGTTGTGTCATATACACATCCTCTTCCAGAATACCATTCAGGAAGGCGGTTTTCACGTCCATCTGCCAAATTTCATAATCATGAAAAGCTGCAGTTGCTAGTAGAATCCGAATAGATTTCATCATAGCCACCGGTGAATAGGTTTCATCGTAGTCCACACCGTGAACTTGTCTGAAACCTTTTGCCACCAACCTGGCTTTATAAATCTGGACATTTCCATCCACGTCAATCTTCTTCTTGAAGATCCATTTGCACTCGATGGCTTTTACACCAGCGGGTAAGTCAACCAACGAAAATACTTGGTTGACCGACATGGAGTCCATTTCGGAATCAGTGGCCTTGCGCCACTTAGAGGAATCTGGGCCCATCATGGCTTGATTGAAGTTCGATGGTTCATCACCATCAATGATCAAAAGATCATGACAGTCAGTCACGAGGAATCCCTGATATCTCTCGGGTTCGTGACGGATCCTCCCGGATCTTCGAACTTCAGGTACTACAGGTTCAGGCTCTACAATTTCTTGTAGATCCTCCTGCTGCTCTTCCTCATTAGGTTGAGCAGTATCCTGTTCATCTTGAATTTCTTCAAGCAGTACCTTACTCCCACTGTCTTTCTTAGAGAGAAACTCTCTCTCAAGAAAGTTACAATCCCGGGCAACAAAAATCTTGTTCTCGGAACGTAGATAGAAGTAATAAGCCTTGGTTTCCCGTGGATAACCAATGAAGTAGCATTTATCAGATTTTGGTGTAAGCTTATCTGAGATTAATCTCTTAACATAGGCTTCACAACCCCAAATTCTGAGATAAGACAGCACTGGAGCTTCTCCAGTCCATAATTCATATGGTGTCTTTGCTACTGCCTTTGATGGCGCTCTGTTTAGAGTGAACACTGCTGTTAGCAGAGCATATCCCCAAAGGGATATTGGAAGGTCTGTGTGACTCATCATAGATCGAACCATATCCAATAAGGTCCGATTTCTCCTCTCAGACACACCATTCCATTGAGGTGTTCCAGGAGGAGTGAGTTGGGATACGATCCCACACTCTCTCAGATGATCACTGAATTCTTGGCTTAAGTATTCTCCTCCTCGGTCGGACCGAAGAACCTTAATGCTTTTGCCAAGTTGGTTCTGTACTTCATTTTGGAATTCTCTGAACTTCTCAAAAGATTCAGACTTATGTTTCATCAAATAAACATATCCATACCTACTGAAATCATCAGTGAAGGTAATGAAGTACTGATAGTTTCCTCTTGCATTAGTGGACATTGGGCCACACACATCAGTGTGTATCAGGCCCAATAAGTCACTGGCCCTCTCGTTAGGTTTATTAAAGGGGGCCCGTGTCATTTTGCCCATCATGCAGGATTCGCATTTCTCACATGACTCAAAGTCAAATGAGCCAAGAAGTCCATTCGAATGGAGCCTCTTGATGCGTTTCTCGCTGATGTGCCCTAAACGACAATGCCATAGAAACGTTCGGTTTTCCTCATTAGGTTTAAACCGTTTTGTATTAATGTTATAAATTGGCGCAGATTGATCGAGTATGTAAAGCCCATTCGTAAGAGGGGCAGAACCATAGAACAAATTGTTGCGATTGAAGGAACATAATTTATTCTTAACTGAAAAATCATAACCTTCCAAATCCAACAAAGAAATTGAAATAATATTTCTGCTTATAGCAGGTACAAAATAACAATTATTAAGTTCTAAAATCAATCCCGAAGGTAAAGACAACAAGTAAGTTCCTACAGCTAGTGCTGAAACTTTCGCTCCATTCCCAACTCGTAGTTCCACTTGTCCTTGCTTCAGCCTTCTACTGTTGCTGAGTGCCTGCATATTAGTACAAATATGAGCCCCACAACCAGTATCCATGACCCATGAGGTATTATCAGAAGTAGTTGTATTAACTTCTATAACAAAAATACATGATGAAGAAGTCTCAAAAGTCTTCTTCTTTAATTCCTTTAGACCTTCCTGGAATTTCTTGCAATCTCTTCTCCAATGCCCCAGTTCTTTGCAGAACCTGCACATGTCAGTAGGCCCAGCCTTGGACTTGGGCTTGGGCTTTGGCGTGTCCTTGTCCGCGACTTGGACACCCTTGGCCTTTCCCTTATCCTTAGCAGAAGACTTCTTAAACCCCTTGCCCTTTTGTACCATAAGTACATTGGGGTCCTTGGCGGTTTTCTTCAAGTTGGGCTCTGCAGTCTTGAGCATTCCGTGAAGCTCAGGCAGTGTCTTACTCAAGCCATGCATGTTAAAGTTCAGAATGAACTGATCATAGCTTGCAGGTAAAGACTGCATAATGATGTCGCAGGCAAGTTCCTGGCTGATTGGGCAGTCGAGTTTGTGAAGATGATCGAGATAACCCATCATCTTCAACACATGAGGACTCACTGCCGCATTCGCAGCCAACTTACAGTCCAAGAGGTTCTTAACTGTCTGGAACCTCTCGGTCCTAGCCTGCTCCTGAAAAAGCGATTTCAGGCTTGCCATGATCTCGATTGGAGACAATACACTTTCGAACTGCTTTTGCAGCTCTGGAGTCATTGTCACCAACATCAGGCAATAAACATCATTTTCATCTGACGAATGCTTTTCCCAAGCATTGTGCAGAGTCCTGGCAGCATTGGCAAGAGGCCTCTCGGGGAGGGGATCTCGAAGGACATAATCCTTCTTCTCCTGCTTGAGGACCAGCCTCAAGTTCCTTGACCATGTCAGGAAGTTCGTTCCAGTCAGCTTCTCCTTCTCGAGAACAGACCGGATCGAGAATGTGTTTTGTGTGCTTGTAGTAGTCATATCTGAAATATATAAATAAAAAGGTTATTAGTTATATGTTCAAAATGATTAATCTCGTATTAAAGTTTAATATGATTAATCATGCATTATATTCAATAACATAAGTTACCCTCAATAGAATATAATGATTCCAAGATCCACATATAACTAAGATCAAAGTGGGCCACTGGCCGTCACCCAACCTTAGCTTATATCGGTAAGCCCTATATCGGCTAATTATATCCGTGATATAACTCTTGGTTGTGAATCTGGGCCCGAGGCCCAATCCACTCTGATGTCTCAAGGCCCGGGACTCCCGATGGCCTAGTCAAGAAAACCGGACTATACAGTCATGTAATTATTAATGTCTGGGACTCCCAATGACATTTATGAATCACAAACCGTCTTACCCACGCAAAAGCAGACATCCTCACACTGTAAGGCCATGAATGCAATTGAATGGGCTTTGACAGCTGACATAGCCTGGACAAGACATCCAACGCTTGATATTATTTGAGGTTCGTAGGTTTATTAAAATCATTCCCAAAATAGAAGATTACTATTTCGGGAAACTTTCTATTTATGGAAACCTACTATTTTTAGAAACTTTCTAAAATTGGAAACTTTCTAAAACCGGAAACTTTCTAACTTTAGAAACTTCTTTAAAATCCAAAACCCGCAAATTCAGAAAATTCTATTTTAAGAAACTTTCTAATTATAAAATTTCGGAAACTTTAATTTAAAACGACTTTATAATTTTATAAAATAGTTTTTAAATTAATCTGAAGAAAGACTCAATTAACTGGCCCAATTGTTTTAACTTCTTGGCCCGAGGCCCAAGAATTGATCCATGTCCAAGACATGACCCAATTGTCCAATTAATTGACATAACCGGTCTGGTTCATTAAAACTGGTCTAACCAAGTTTTAATTACTACGATGACCACAATTGTCAACCGGTTATTTACTAAACCGGAATTTCTCAATTTATTTGGTCCAACCAAATCAAATTAGAAATTCCTGGTTTAGGCACTAAATCCAATATTTCTTTCGACATTGGATTTCTTATTCCGGTTTAACCAGATTTAATAAAATTATTAAACTTGTTTATTAAACCGAAACGTTGATTTTAATCAAGTTTTAAACCGAACCATTAACCGAACCGAACCGATTGAACCGTGAAACCCTAGCTTTCGGATCAAGCAATGATCGTCCAGCCGCAAGCCGTCAACGATCCGAGATCGAGACGATGCGCAGGACAGCCGGGACGGTTCACCGGGACGTTCGGGACGGTGCTGGGACGCGGACGGGACAGACGCACGCTCCATGATCGCCGAGCGATCGGGACGCGATGCTCGCGACAGCCAGGACTCGACGCAACGATCGACTGCGATCGATCGTCCGATCGTCTGACCGGTCGATCCCGACCGTCCGATCCAACCGCGTCCGACCGTCCGTTCCCGAGGCCAATCATCAAATCCGGCCAAGCCGGTCGATCACATCATGGCCGATCAACAAAACCCGAGTCATATAGCTCGGTTTTGTGATCCAAGTGTTTGTTCAGGATTTAATTCAGTTTCTTATGTGTTTTTCTTATCAGTAATGGATTCAAAACACATCTAAACAGATTTAACAACCTAAACAATGAATCTAAAACAAGAAACCTAAGAACCAATGGCTCTGATACCACTGTTGGAAGTTTTGGTTGATCCTGATTCAATTCTCATATTGATATCAACCTAAACATGCATTAGATCTAGGTGTTCTTATTTAGAAACATATGATCTCACCTTTTACCTGTTTGTTTGCAGCGGAATTGATGAACATGTCAATGATCAGGGAGATACACCGAGAGATGGATCCTCCAAAGGCTCACACACGCAATCACCGGAAACTGGCTGCTAGACCACAAGGAGGCTGGCGCAGAGAGAGGAGAGAGGCGCGGCTAGGGTTAGGTTAAGGGAGAAGAGAATTGGCTTTTAGTCATTTAAAAGCCTTCTCTTTCCCTTTTGGGCTTTTGGGCCCAATCTGATTAAATCCCATTTAATCAGACCCATTAGTCTCTCTCTCTTAGTACGACAAATGCCTAGCACTTTTGTTGTACTTCTGCTAAGCCGTTCCAACATTATTTCCTGCTAGCTTAAGCGTGTGACCCATATGGGATCATACAATAAAGGCAATAAGTCCAAGACTTATAGATCATGAGCGGACTCTAGCAAGCCATCATGACCCCCAGCATTGTATGACTTATGTCTGATCACTGACATACTCTTACGTTATAGAGACAGTACAGAGATTGCTGGACACAATTCCAACACACACACCCAAGATCTATTTATGTTGAATTGCCTCAAGAACAAAAATAATTTTCCTATAAATATTTATCAGTTTCAGATTTCAAGATTAGCAATTTTTGGGCATGCATATCATCTATTAATTTGGATTTAATATTTTTGTATTTGGGTATGGCCTAATTTATTTTAATGCAATTTTGTTTTCGTGTTCTCAAATTTGTATTTACTGCTTTTGTATAGTTCTCGTCTCAAATTCAGTTAACAAATATAAGAACTGATGAAAAAGTATGTATACTACACAACGCTAAAATGTCCTTTTATAGACAGAAATATAGCTAAGAAAAATTAAAGAACAATATACTTTTATCTGTTGGAAGCTCCAATAGCTCAAAAAATAACAGGCCATATTAGATTTTCTGTTGTGGGGTCATGTGTAAGCCATCAAATCAGAAGACTAAAGACTTTTAACCAACTCATAAACATGTTACTGGGAGGAAACAAACATTACCTTCACATAATATCATCAGACTACAAAGTTTCAGACGTCCATTGTCCTCACTGTGTTCTGTAGCAAACATTTTCCACGCTTGAAAACGTGCATACGTGTGTTTAACACCTCAACCCCAGTCACATTCACTTTCTTTGTGTAATTTTCCTTTATTTTGGAAAGAGAAACAAACCTTCCTTCTTTCTGGGGATGTAAACCAATTACCTGCGGAACCACTGTTAATTGCTGTTACACGTCTTTTGCCACCATCCTTTGGAACTGCAGATCTCGCTTTGGAGCTTTCTTGGCCTTCCGAGACCTTTAACTTTATTTGCCCTCTTTTGCAACGTTTACTGCTTGAGTCTCCGGTTTTACAACTCCCGTGATACCAAATTGGTTCCTACAATGGTATTGGGAAGTATATGTAAATGCCTTGGAAACACATGATTGTTAAGTATAAAATTAAGAAAGGGAATAGATATGTAACCCACATATAATCTATGAGGCACTTCTCTCGCCGGTTCTCTCTATCATTGAAATGCTTCCCACATCAAACTATCAAGCATACCTTCTTTTTCCTTACCCAAATGCTCTTTTGTACTACAGTAACTTCACTATAAAACCATCACATACTTCCAATCAGTAACACCATTTTCCTTGGGAAACATGAAAGCAAGCTAAAACCCTGGAAGAAGCTCTTTCAAAGTTGGAACTCATAAGCCACTTTTAGAGATAACTTCATGGAATTGATCAAACCATTGCAATCCTTCTTCCTCACGATTCCTAAACTCTTGCTGCTGTTTTTGCTGGTCCCTAACTCCATAATATGTAGGCTTTTTAATGGATCAGGAGAAGGCAGTTTATTCGCCACTTGTAGAGGTGGAAGAAGAGAGAGCAGAATCCTAGAGACTTCAAGCATCGTGAGTCTGAAAAAAAATATATCAAATGAAGACTCTGCTTAGAGTAATTAAAGTAGATACCTATGGATTTAGGAAAAGGACCACAAATAGTTCCAACCATTGTGTTTACAAATCGATGTGCATATACAAAACATGAGTTTAAACACGGGAAGAGGAAATTGACAGATTCCTAAAGATACACATGTGCATATGGTAGTTACGAATATAGCTTTCCTAAAACATAAACAGAGTAGAAGTGTAACTCTTATAATCAATCGATGGACATGGAAGTTAAAGAAAGAATGGAGTTAAACAGGTTAGGTTTTTGGAAATATCTACAGATAAGCAAACAATTCAAATGAACAGAATTGAAAGATAACTCGAAAATACATGGGACCTTTTCTTTGAGAAGGAGAAGATCAATTGCAGACAGTTCTCCAAGTTTATCTTTTTTGAAGAAACCCAAAGATGAACGATCCGTACTTTTATTTTGCACACACCACTCGCCGGAGATAGATCGGAAATAGGTATGTAATCGAGCGGCATGTTGATTCAAACTGCAAATTAGATCAATCAAAGGAAGATTTTAGTTGCTACTCAAAAAATCCAAAATTGTCTGTGCTATTATAAGATGATAGTACCTTGGGCGAACTGAGAAGAAGAGATAAAAAGATTTTTAGAAAAATAAGACCATAGAATTCAATTCGAAAGATGGGTGAGAGATTAGGTTTATCGCTTAACGATTTCATAGTTGCTGAAAGAGGAGATTGAGGGTGAAGTGGAGGTCGTGGGAGAGATGAAGAATACAGTTTACAAAACTTAAAAAAAAAAATAATGAAAAAACAGACCTTGCTCGGTCGAAAATAAAGTAGTGAAACAATTAGTTAATTAAAAATGCCAAAAATGAGAAAATGACACATATGATTTGTACACATGTCAAAAATTTAGATAGGCAGTTTCTAGAAAAATTGCTAGTGACTTATAGATAAAAAGATATAAAATTAAGAAAGGGAATAGATATGTAACCCACATATAATCTATGAGACACTTCTCTCGCCGGTTCTCTCTATCATTGAAATGCTTCCCACATCAAACTATCAAGCATACCTTCTTTTTCCTTACCCAAATGCTCTTTTGTACTACGGTAACTTCACTATAAAACCATCACATACTTCCAATCAGTAACACCATTTTCCTTGGGAAACATGAAAGCAAGCTAAAACCCTCGAAGAAGCTCTTTCAAAGTTGGAACTCATAAGCCACTTTTAGAGATAACTTCATGGAATTGATCAAACCATTGCAATCCTTCTTCCTCACGATTCCTAAACTCTTGCTGCTGTTTTTGCTGGTCCCTAACTCCATAATATGTAGGCTTTTTAATGGATCAGGAGAAGGCAGTTTATTCGCCACTTATAGAGGTGGAAGAAGAGAGAGCAGAATCCTAGAGACTTCAAGCATCGTGAGTCTGAAAAATAATATATCAAATGAAGACTCTGCTTAGAGTAATTAAAGTAGATACCTATGGATTTAGGAAAAGGACCACAAATAGTTCCAACCATTGTGTTTACAAATCGATGTGCATATACAAAACATGAGTTTAAACACGGGAAGAGGAAATTGACAGATTCCTAAAGATACACATGTGCATATGGTAGTTACGAATATAGCTTTCCTAAAACATAAACAGAGTAGAAGTGTAACTCTTATAATCAATCGATGGACATGGAAGTTAAAGAAAGAATGGAGTTAAACAGGTTAGGTTTTGGAAATATCTACAGATAAGCAAACAATTCAAATGAACAGAATTGAAAGATAACTCGAAAATACATGGGACCTTTTCTTTGAGAAGGAGAAGATCAATTGCAGATAGTTCTCCAAGTTTATCTTTTTTGAAGAAACCCCAAAGATGAACGATCCGTACTTTTATTTTGCACACACCACTCGCCGGAGATAGATCGGAAATAGGTATGTAATCGAGCGGCATGTTGATTCAAACTGCAAATTAGATCAATCAAAGGAAGATTTTAGTTGCTACTCAAAAAATCCAAAATTGTCTGTGCTATTATAAGATGATAGTACCTTGGGCGAACTGAGAAGAAGAGATAAAAAGATTTTTAGAAAAATAAGACCATAGAATTTAATTCGAAAGATGGGTGAGAGATTAGGTTTATCGCTTAACGATTTCATAGTTGCTGAAAGAGGAGATTGAGGGTGAAGTGGAGGTCGTGGGAGAGATGAAGAATACAGTTTACAAAACTTAAAAAAAAATAATGAAAAAACAGACCTTGCTCGGTCGAAAATAAAGTAGTGAAACAATTAGTTAATTAAAAATGCCAAAAATGAGAAAATGACACATATGATTTGTACACATGTCAAAAATTTAGATAGGCAGTTTCTAGAAAAATTGCTAGTGACTTATAGATAAAAAGATAGGTACAGCCGTCCAAACTGTATCGTTGTCCTCGTCACCCATCTTTTCGATTTTCTTCCGTCTTATCCGTTTGACTTTCTTTCGGAATATAAAACACTAGGTTTTTGGCCCGTGCATATGCACGGGCTAATTAATTGCTGAGTTGAAATATTTGTGGCTTTAGATAATGACATAAATTAATTAAACATTAACTCAGAAAATTTTAAGTATAATAATTTATTAATTTTTTAGATAAGAAAAGTGTAAAAAATGTTATGTCACGTGTGGAATCAATTGAGAAAAAAAAACATTTGAGGAAGCTAACTTTTAGGTAAGAAAATAAAATAAAATCAGCTCACAACTCTAATCTCGTATCCATCGACGATCGTATCATTTCTATAAGATTCAACGCAAATCGATGACTAAACCTACTCAAAATTCATGATCATAACTGCTCTTATCGAAACAGAATCATTCGATGTTTCAAAGATTGGATTTCGTCAAAATTTTACTGGATGTTGTTCATGTCGGATAACTAATCTTTCTCTGTTTTTATCGATTTAAATTGACAACGATTGGTTGCTCTATAATTGATCCCATTCTCTGATATATATGCAGGATCGCACTATCGAATTCAAACATGGGATACCAAAAGCAAACAGTCTTATGGTTTCATCTATGGAGTTAATCCTCTGTAGTCTATAACTGTAGTACCCTATTGGTTTAATGATCTAGGCTTAGATTCTATTTGTTAATGATAGGTGATGGTATTGCACGGAATTTCATTTACCAAACTTTAAAATTGTGTGGATATCTAAGAGTTGTTAATGATACAAATAGATAAGGAATTCAATATAAAGTATTCTTACTCCAGATGTAGAAAATCGATCACTTCAACTCCACCTAAGGAGTCAGCAATTTATTTGTGCTTTACATTATCACCACTAATGTTGCTCACTACTTAATCAACATGTATTAACCCATATACCAATCGTACCATATCAGTCTTTCGTTATTTCCTGTTATTTCTGAATTCTGATTAGTGAGGAACACTCATCAATCCAGAAGTTTATATCTCCGGCGGCTCTAATATAATTAACTCATTACTCTATCACAAAAGACCTTTCATTTTAACATTACGATCTCTCTCACTACTTAAGCAAAATTCAGAGTCCAAAACCAACATCGAGCTAGCAGATTATAAACTTCTTCTTAATTCAAAAACTTAAAATCATCTTTAAACTGTAGAGAATCCTCAAACATTAGAAAATTGGGATATGTACACAAGAGCTAACATTTCAATCATAACCACATAGAGAACCGGAAGATCTCTGAGCTTATATAAAGTGTGCAACCTTTAAGCTTTATTACCTCAATCATGAGACACCAGGCATGATGGGTGTTCCTCCTCAAGAAACTCATCCAGCAATCGGTGCATTCTCTCGGCGACTATTTCAACTCTTTCTCTAGCTTTTTATTTTGGTCAAACCTTTCTCTAGCTATGTTCCGCACTGATACTTTATCTGCACTAAATACATGGTGCATCACGGTTTGCTCCAGAGTATTAGGATCCGTTTTTTGTTTCACCGTCTTCTTTGCCACAAGAGTATCTCCAAGTGGCCATGTTTCTTGAGAGCTCTCACTCTCGGCTGGGAATTCGCGCACAACATCAGAGTTAGACCTTGGCTCCTGACCATCATGTGACACCAGTTAAAGAGCTGTTTCCGGACCTCCAGTTTGTAATTGCTGACGTAGAGGTAACATCTGGTGAGGATGATTGGACCCAGATGATGTGCCCATCAATAATAAGCCAATTAATTTAGCCTGCATCAAAAGAAAACCTACACATATGCTAGAATCATTTCAGAGTAGTGACCAACTCAGCAAAGAATGAAAAAGTAAATATTTACAATAAAAAAATATAAATCCACGATCTCATAAGTAATGTGATCAGACTATACGACTCTGTAAGTGCATTAATCATAAGCATACTTCCATATAGCTAGCTCTGAATTTGACTTTTAATCATAAGCATACTTCCACTAATCTGTTTTCCAATGCCGGCGGAAGGAACTAATATAAGATCAGCCGCAAGGTGAAGAAATCCTGATAAAAGCTTATTAAGTTTAGTTGCATATAATTTGACAATAGCCAGAAATAATCATTTTTTTTTTATATATATTTGAAACAGAGTTTACATACTTATTATTGTTAACATTGGTTAGACCAACCAGCTAAAAGTGGATCTTGGGATGTATCTGCACATCAACACAAGCTTAACGTTCCGAAACATCTTGATAGCTCAAGAGATAAACAAATAACGTCTGATAACAATTCAACTTGAGTCAGATGAGAAGCTTACACAGAGGCGTGTGTGTGGTAAGACATCACTATTGGTACAGATAGCATCTTCCCTACTGCCCGAGCACCAAAAATCTGATAATAAAAATCAATTGTGGATTCTCAACTTCACTGTTTTGCCAGTGCTTTAGTGATGTGATTTCTCAAGAGGTTTACCATTATCCCTGGAGATGAAGCGTGTATGATGTCAGGCTTAAACCGAGCAATTTCCGAGATTTTTCTTGAACTAAGCGAAAGTGAGAGGGGAATCTTTTGGTACCAAGGGAAAGGGAAGCTGCAGTAACAGATAAAGAAATTAGCGATATTACCAAATTGAGAACATATGTTGAGTTATAGCTAAATGTTGCTACCTTCTTGATCCAATGACTTTAGTACCATAAAACTCTTCGGGGTCACCTTCATGTGTCGTGTCACGACTATCACCTATGAAGCAAAACAATTTGATCAGATATAAAAAACAGAACAATTTCCACTTATCAAAGAATTATGATTCTGAAACATTTACTGAGGTATTAGCTCACTGAAACTATACTTGGTTTGAAGAATTATATAGTTTATAAGTATTTCATACAAAAAAGAACAAACCTCCTCTCCCATTTCGTGTAGGTACCTAATGAATTTCTGGAATCTGTTTTTTTTTTTTTTTGTATCATGACTCCTGAGACATAGCTGCAAAAATTAAGACGAAATTAACACTCAAATAAATGTTATGATCAACAAATTTCAGTATCAAAACCGAGAATGAAAATGATTTTATAACAATTTATAATTGTTAAAATTGGTAAAAATCTTAAATTTAGTACTAAAAAGTTGGAATCTAAAGATTGTCATCTAATAATCACTAAAAAGACATTACAGAAAAGTCCACCAAGAAATGATCATCTGCTATGAAGACAACCCAGCACACGATCTCTTTTTTTTAGAGACATTTTGTCGAACACAAAACAGGCAAGACAGCTTTGTCTGTATAAACAAATCAACAACACTTACGCAAACGGGGAAGTCAACAAAGAGATCAATTCTCATGGTCTTGGAGTAAACATAGAAGATGATGATGATGACGACGACGAAAATGCATTGGGTAGCTTAAGAGACGAATTAGAAGGTCTGGGTTTGGAATACAATAGGAAAAGAGTAAATTAGGGTTCGATGACAAAAGTGTCAGAGAAGCGATTGCAGAAAGAAGCATCACTGCGGAAGACGAAACTTTGTGAGGAAGATGATACAATGATATTACGCTTTGCTACTCTTTTTCAATTGTAGATGTGAATAAATTGGAGTTTATGGTTGTAGGAATGACGTGGAAGTTGTGGGAAAATGGAGATCGTGACTTCGTGAGTTGAAGACGATATCTTTAATTTCGGCTGATTTTATTTTTGTCAATTTTAGTTCGATCAATGGAATAACAAATTGTAGAAAATAAAAGAAAATTGTTAATTAAAAATGTCAAAAAATTGAGAGAATGACATATAGGATTTGTACACGTGTCAGAAGCTTAAATAGGCAGTTTTTAGAAAATTTGCTAGTGACTTATAGATAAAAGGATTGAACTAGGTAGGCCCATAAGTATTATGGCCATTGGCTCTTTAGAAGGCCGATCGATATTAGAAAAAGTAGACAGAGTGCTTTATTTATAGAAGCAGCTGACCTTCATAATTTGATGATGTTCCGATGTGGGACATTTACATCTGAGTTTTCAAAGGCGCGTGTTCCACCATCCCACTTCTCATATGCACTGCACGTCACTCCTTTTCCTTTTTTTTTTGAATATAATCTTTTTAATTTATTAGTACTTATAGTTTATAATACTTTAATAAATATTCAAAAGTTTTTTATTTATTTAAAAGACACTACAAAATTTATTAATTAACATATATATACTTAAAATCTAATCATAAAATATATATTATATATTTATTAATTTTGTGATTTATTCTAATTTTATTGTATCTTGTGGATTGTAATGTACAACAATCATCTTTTATATCTATTTTTTTGGTATACAAATTATTATCTTAAAGACTAATAAAATTGTGTTATTATATATAAATTCTATGGTATTACATATAAAAATGTCAAAAAATTCCGCCTGCGTACTCCCCGAGTTTATCCCGATTTTTCGATAATTCGCTAGGTTCAGACCGACCGCGCGTATAACGCGTAGCGCGTTTCCGAACAATGGCTACACCAAACGGAACCCACTGTTTCAGACTTTGTTTTTCGAATCAACCTAGACCATAACATGATTTCTGAGAATTTTATCAAAAAATACAGAAAAAGCGATATAGAATTTAACAGAGTCGAGACTTCAGATTCATTCCTATGAAGACATAACCAAAAAAAGGTTTAGACTTTTTGATTCATGGCTTTAATCCTCAAAATGGATTAAATCAAATTATACAACATCGAGTAATGTAGGGAAATTAGAAGCATACAGTGACATTGATGCCATGAGTGGAGAGTCTGACTCGGCCGAGTAAACCGAGTGAGTTGCAGCTAGATTCATAGAAGGAAACGAGCTCATCTAGATTAGGAACGGATGTGTACTTGTAATATAGA
This sequence comes from Orychophragmus violaceus, assembly GCA_030180135.1. Lineage (NCBI taxonomy): Eukaryota > Viridiplantae > Streptophyta > Magnoliopsida > Brassicales > Brassicaceae > Orychophragmus > Orychophragmus violaceus. The sequence goes on from CM058233.1 coordinate 62,759,003, forward strand.
AACACCATGTATCCCTCTTCATCTTTAATCCTCTGCTTTCCGCCATCGCCACATGATATACCATGGATTTTACCGGTTTTAACCATGGTATATGCCTTATTTATCGAGTCTTATGTTATGTTTTGGAGTCTTTTTAGTATGTTTACAGGTTTAGACACGTTTGGAGCATAATTGGAGTTATTGGAGCATTCTGGAGCTAATTGGAGAATTTGGCCGAGACATAGAGTTCACTGTCGATATTTCAGAGATGCGTCGATCGTTGCACTCTTGGCATCGATCGTTGCATATGCGAGTCGGGCCAAACGACGGTTTAATGAAGAAAGCTGATTTTGCAGAAAAAGCCCAGAATATTTACACAGAAGCCCAAAACGTGTTTTAGCTATTATATAAGGGTTTTTAAGCCATTGTTTAGGCTACGCTTTACTTAAGTCTTATTTTATTTTAGAGAGAGTTAGGGGTGAAGGATTATTGGTGTTTCCAAGGTTTAATTCCCAGATTGCAACCTAGCACATAATCTTAACAGATCTAGGTTCTTGTAACTGAATCATAAAACAAACCTGATCTTTACCTTTTGCAGCGGAATTGATGGTAATGGCAAGATCAGATTAGAGCAGATTATCACCGGCTCCTCCTAGGTATCCACACGCTTACAAGCTACGGATCAGGCTGCTAGACCGAGGTGGAAATCACAGAGAAAGAGAGGACGGCTCAGCTCAGAAAATCGCCAAAGGCTTAGGGTTTCTGGCGCCTCCTTCTGCCTTATATAGGCCCAAGTTATTAACTAATGGCCTATTAGGCTTTTGGGCCCAAAACACAAATCAGACAAAAAGCCCGTTTTTGTCTTGGCCCAATTCTCTGTACAAATACAGTAAATGCATTTGCATCTTACCGTATTATTTCCATTTAACTTTCCCGTTAGCTATGGTGTGTGACCCTTTGGGATCATACAATACTGGTAATAAATCCGAGACTTATAGATCATGAGCGGGCTCTAGCAAGTCATCATGATCACCCAGTATTTATGACTTATGTCTGATCTCGACACTTATCATACTTTCTAGAGATAGTATGGTAGATTTCAGGACATTCCCAACAATCTCCCACTTGTACTGGAATCCTACACAGGACATTCCCAACAATCTCCCGATTGTACTGGAATCCTACATTCCCTAATCCTTTTGTCTCAATATCTCGATCTGGCATAAGGCAAGATGCGGGTCATCCTTATATAGCCAGACCATGTTTATCGGAACAGATTTGATACTGACAATGCAAACGACTTGGGCAAGTCCGTTTGGGAGTGGCCACTCTCTTACCAGCTATCAAGTCTCCGATTGGCCTAGAGATATTTCCTCCGTTAAACGGCAGGGACAAATCCCATCTTGTTCCATCACTATGAACTACACAATTCATAATACACCCAACCAAGGTCCGTATAGCTCCCAGTTACGAAACAGCGTTAGACAATGATCAAAGCGCATTACTCCATGTGCAGCCACATGCATGCGAACTCAGGTCTAAGGACTATACTCTATAGTCGTATATGAGAACCTCTTATGACACAGATATTAATATCTTGCAGAGTTTCTCATCAGCGGGCCATGTCCGGTCATATGCTCCCCTACATATACCTATGTGTCGACTTTGATGCCGCGCATCTATGACCCCTCGAAACTTGGTCATAAGTCTCAACACAATCTAGTCTTAACAGGTTGTTGGTGTTCCAATTTCAACAACCTTCGACTATGGACACTATGATTTATGTCATTTCGTTAAATATGGGGTTTCAGGATCAAGTCTACTCATGTACTTCGATGGCCCATATATAATGACATGAATCATTTTGGAACGATTATTTATATCACAGTTAAAATAATCCAGAAATCATTAGATTTCATAAACATAAAATATTATGTTTACATGAACCTTTCAAAACAACTAAGTAAAGCCCTTTACAAACTCCCACTGAAATCAAGACTACATCTTAATTTCACTCATCCTACAGCTAGAGTCCGCGACTCGTGCTTAGGCATAAGGAGTGGCTTCGTTAATAGATTAGCAACGTTCTCATTCGATGAAACTTGCTTATCTACTTAACACCTCTGTCATTTATCTCACGGAATAGGTTATACCTACCCTCAAGGTGTTTGGACCTCTGATGTGCAGCTAGCCTTATCTATGCTGTGATTCACATCAAGTTCAGTGATGAACTCTTCTATCCAAACATCCTCTTTCGCCGCTTCTCAAGCTGCGAAATGTTCAGCTTAAGTCATGGAGTCAGCAACAGTGCCTTGCACCGCCAGTTAGACACAAGATATAGCCGGACTGTGACCAGGAATTATCTTTGTCTATTGGAAAATTGCCTTTCAGACCCTATCGACTTGTAGCACCTCACTTTCTCCGTAAATCAAGAACTTATCCTAAGTATTCCTCAAATACTTTAGGATATTCTATACGACAATCCAGTGATTCTTTGCTGGATTTGACTGGTCTTTACTTGTCTTGCTTAACATTAAAGCAACATCAAAACAAGTATGTGTCATGGCATGCATGATAGATCCTTATGCCGTCGCATATGGAATCCTATCCATGCATTCAAGCTCAGCAGATATCGCAGGACACTGTATCTTGCTTAATGAATTGCCATGTGACATTGGCATAAAACCCTTCTTGGATTGCTGATTACGTGTAGGACTTTGTCAATTTAAGAATCCTGACTTTGTCCTACCAGCTCTTTTGGATCTCTATCTTTAGATCCAAAATCCAAGAACTACGTGGCTTTACCCATGTCATTCATAAAACCAACTCCCAATCCAGTCCTTTACCGACTGCAGCATTGGGACGTTATATTCGAGAATCAGTATATCATCGACATACACTATGAGAAATGCAATATTGCTCCCATTAATCTTTTAGTAAACGCACAGTTCCACTTCGTTCCTGTTCAAGTCAAAACCTTGACTACTTTAACAGAACGAAGATTCCAACTCCAATATGTTTGCTTCCATCAATGAATGGATCGATGAAGCTAACTTACACAAAATGTAATTTTTCGGAGTCCGGGCTAACTTTCGCTTCTTTGAATTTCGCAGATTCGTCGCTTTCAATGATCATCAGATCATGCGAACTTTCAATGATCATCAGGTTCAACTAATGACGAGAAATCAGTCTCGGATTAGTGACTGATTCATTCATATCTGCGAACTCCAGGCTCTACAGGTGTAGATTCTACAGAAATCTGTAAATCCATCTGTTGCTCTCCCTCAACAGGTTGAGCAGCCTCCTGTATTTCTCGAATTTCTTCGAGTTATACTTTTACTCCCACTGTTCTTCTTGGAAAGTAACTTCCCCTCTCAGAAAACAGAATGGACGTAAAAGTAACAAGCCTTGGTTTCCCTAGGACAACCAGCGAAGTAGCACAACTACAAATACTCAGTAAAGACGAATTTGGATCGATTCCAATCCACATTTACGTGGTGTCTTTCAACTGATATTGGTGGAACTATTTCAGCGTAAACTTAGATATTTCTAGAGCGTTATTCTTAGAGAATATCATGGAAGATTCGTGTGACTCATCTTTAATCATATCTTATAAGATCTGATTCATTCTCACAGAAACACCTCTAGGTTTTCAGGAGAAATGAGCTGTGAAACGACTTCACACTCATTCAGATGATCACACAATCAATGACTTAAGTATTCTCACTCGTGATCTAATCCAGAGTCTTAATACTTCTGTCATTCAGATTCCATACTTCATTCTGGAACTCTTTCGACCATGTCAAAGAATTCCGACTTGTGTCTCATCAAATGAACACAGCCACACTCACTGAAGTAATCAGTAGAGACAATGAGGTATAGGAAATTTTCTCTGGCATTACTGCTCATCGGACCACATACATGAGTATGTTCAATCTCCAATAAGCCTTTGGACCTTTCTCTAGCTCGGCTAAGATGGGCCCTTTGTCTTTTGGTCCAGTAAGCAGACTTCAAGTCTCATAGGATATCCATTCAAATGAGCCCAAAAGTCCATAACTATGGGGTTTCTGAAACTGACTTACTCTATGTGACCAAAACATTTATGCCAAGAAAAATCAGGTTTAATTCATCAGATTTAAACCAATTGCGGTATTTATGTTACATTTTAGGCATTCTATGGTTTAAGATATAAAACCCATTCAATGAATAGGGTGCTACAATTAACATTTCATTAAGATCAAAAGAACAAAAATTGTCTTTTATCAAAATGAAAAACATTCAAATTCTTACAAGAAAATGAAAGACAACTCTGCTTAAAGCAGGTACATTGTAGCAATTACTTAATAAAACCAAGCCTCAAAGGCATCTACAAGTGAAAACCCTACGGCTGAGGCAGCATCCCAAGCTCCTTCCAGACACGCAGTTCCACTTGCCCTTCCTTCAATGTTCTACTGTTGCTCAGGCTCTGCATATTATAACAAATATCAGTGCCACAACCAGTATCCAATACCTATAAGGTATAACTTGAAGTAATAACATGAATACCTGAGGAAGTAGTTTCATACATCAACTTCAACTCCTCATAATCTTCCATGAATTTAATGCAATCTCTCTTCCAATGCCCAGTCTCTTTACAGTAGCAGCACTTACCAACGTAAGAGGTATCTGACTCGGGCTCAGAAGACACACGCTTGCCATGATTCATAATCTGGACAACTTTGTCTTCACCCTTGTCAGCTTTAGGTTTAGTAAACCTACCCTTCTCATTCATGAGAATTGTACAGGGTACTCTTCACGTTTGGCTCAACTGTTTTGAGCATGTCATGCAGTTCAGTCAACGTCTTCGCTAAGCCTTTCTTGATATAGTCCCTTACGAACTTATCATAGCTTGACGGCAGTGACTTCAGAATGATCTCAGTTGCCAATTCCTGGCTAACTGGATAATCCAGTTTCCTCAGGTTATCAACGTAACCCATCATTTTACTGACATGAGGACTTACTGGATGATCATCTGGTAGCTTGCAGCTAGTGAGAGACTTAACCAACTGGTATCTCTCCACTCTTACCTGCTCCTGAAATTTCAATTTCAGGCTGCTGATCATCTCTATTGGCGACTCCATGTTCTCATATTGCTTCCGCAAATCTGAGTCCATGGTAGCCAATATCAGACCACGCACATCTACCGCATCATTATAATGCTTATTCCAAGCATTATATACTGCATGACTGGCTTTGGATCCGATCCTCTCGGGGAGAGATTTCTCAAGGACATAGTCCTTTCTCTTATGCCTGAGAACTAGTCTCAGGTTCCGCGACCAAGTCAAGAAATTTGATCCGTTCAGTTTGTCCATCTCAAGGACATACCGGATTGAGAAAGTGTTTTGATTGTTTGTGCTCGTCATAGCTGAAATTTAGAGATAAATAGAGTTTTAGTTATTAAGTTCATAAAAGAGTAATCTTAACAACTTATAAGAAAACTCGCATTGTATTCAAAATTTCTTTGTTCAACCTCATAAGAATACAATGATTCCGAGACCCATGTTCAGCTAAATCCAAAGTGGGCCACTGGCCGTCACCCGGAATTAGCTTTACTTGGTAAGCATACACACAGCTAGTTATAACCAATAACTCTCGGTTGTGAATTGGGCCCAAGGCCCAATATCACCAGATGTCTCAAGGCCCGGGACTCCCGATGGCCCAGTCAAGGAAACCAATCTCTTACAGCCAAATAATCACTAAAGTCTGGGACTCCCAATGAAATTAGTGACTATATACTACTTTACTTACGCGAAAACAGACACCTCACACTGTAAGCCATATCTGTAATCAAATAAGCGTTAAGTAGCTGACAAGATTGGAAAGACATCCAAGTTTGATATTGTTTTTGAGGATTTTTAAGTTTTATTTCCAAAAATAGAAGATTACTATTTTGGGAAACTTTCTTATTTTAGAAACTTTCTAAATTTAGTAACTTACTAAAAATAGAAATTTCTAATTTAAATATTTCATTAAATATTTTGGGTTGGGTCACAAATTATAGGCCCAATTCTTGGCCCAAGACCATAGAATTCCAGCTGGCCCAATAATTTGGCATAACCGATCCGGTTTATTAATTCTGGTCCAAGACCAAATTAACTATCAAAACCATCGGTTATTCACTAAACCATACCAGCTCTAAATTATTTGGTCCAACCAAATCAAACTTAGACCAGCCTTCGGTTTAGGTTAAATTCAATTTTTGAATTTAAATCCGGTTTAACCAGAAATTAAATAATACCATGTATTAAATTATTTCCAGCAAACCGCGATTTGGGTTAACGCCTTTACCATACATTAATTAAACAATGTTTTATATAATATACTATTATATATTATATATATTCTAATATATAATATACATTATATTATATATGTATATATTATATATATATACATTATTTGGTAAAGCGCAAATAATCGTGATCACAAACCTAACATCCTCATTAATAATTGTGTAAGTTTACACGCACACATCAACTAGTGAACACACGCACACAATAATTAATTGAGAACACATTTGAAATTGAAACGTGAACAAAATCGTGAACACTTTATCTCACGCAAACCCTAACGCAACCATTAATTAATCGTGAACAACTAATACGATCATGCGATCATAGCTCATCACCAATTCAATTAACCAAAATCAATTTTCAAATGATCCAATTTACAAGAAACCTAAAACCTGGCTCTGATACCACTGAAGGATTATTGGTGTTTCCAAGGTTTAATTCCCAGATTGCAACCTAGCACATAATCTTAACAGATCTAGGTTCTTGTAACTGAATCATAAAACAAACCTGATCTTTACCTTTTGCAGCGGAATTGATGGTAATGGCAAGATCAGATTAGAGCAGATTATCACCGGCTCCTCCTAGGTATCCACACGCTTACAAGCTACGGATCAGGCTGCTAGACCGAGGTGGAAATCACAGAGAAAGAGAGGACGGCTCAGCTCAGAAAATCGCCAAAGGCTTAGGGTTTCTGGCGCCTCCTTCTGCCTTATATAGGCCCAAGTTATTAACTAATGGCCTATTAGGCTTTTGGGCCCAAAACACAAATCAGACAAAAAGCCCGTTTTTGTCTTGGCCCAATTCTCTGTACAAATACAGTAAATGCATTTGCATCTTACCGTATTATTTCCATTTAACTTTCCCGTTAGCTATGGTGTGTGACCCTTTGGGATCATACAATACTGGTAATAAATCCGAGACTTATAGATCATGAGCGGGCTCTAGCAAGTCATCATGATCACCCAGTATTTATGACTTATGTCTGATCTCGACACTTATCATACTTTCTAGAGATAGTACGGTAGATTTCAGGACATTCCCAACAAGGGGCTGATCCTGCTCTCGAGAGAGAGAGGATTTTGAACCCCAGTTCTTTGTTTTATTTTATGATATTTGGTTTTCTATTCAAAATGTTTCCTGTCTCGATGAACATGTCTGAGTAGATTACCTGTTAGGTTGAAGGATTCTCATTAGGGATTTCATGGAACTATAGTTTAAATCAATCTGTAGGGATTCATATCTGCTAGTTCTTTGTTTAGGTTGTTCTTAATGCTTAATCTGAAGTAGCTAATCAGAATTATGATGTTAGGTTGATTGATACAACGAGAGTTGGTTAATTAGCTAGAAAGAACCTAGATGAGCAATTTGATCTACTCGCAAAGAGATTTGGTTTAGGGGAATTGTGAACATATCAAGCCTGATCATTAATGCTAGTTTAATCTGTTAGTAATTGCAAAGAGATTTGGATTGCTGCACTTAGACTTAGAGAATTCTCGCAACGAGAGTTGGTGAATTCTATATCCGTGTTTGAGTTCTAGAACAGTTATTGATTAGATCCTGATTGACTGATTGCTTGTGTTCCTGATTTCCTGAGAACTCCTGAAACCTAACGCCTTCGCTTCCTTGCTTACAAACTCGCCTGATTTACTTTTCTGCTTCGCTTTTTAGTTTCTCATCATATTTACTTTCTCCTAGTTTAATATTTTCTGTTCTTAATCTATCGTTGACCGGAGTCCCTGTGGATTCGATACCCTAAGTACTACAACTACATCACTGTGCACTTGCAGTTAGTATAGGGATTAAAACTACACCTATCAAGTTTTTGGCGCCGTTGCCGGGGACTCTTTTGAGTCTCCGATAGATTTGAACTTAGGGTTTAGACTAGGTTTTTCGTTTTTTGTTTTTTTTTTCACTAATTTTTTTTTCTGTTTCTTGCGTTTCAGGTACGCCTGTAATCGCACTGCATCGATCGACACGGTCCTGTGTGTCGATCGTCACATCATCGCGCTTGCATCGATCGACGCTTCTCCTGCATCGATCGACACATATCGTAAGGAAGATGTATGATTTCTTCAGTCCAGGGATTGACAGTTCACAGATAGCTGAGTTGAAGAGTAAAGCCGACTATCTGCATAGTCTTATACTTGAAAAGTATGGGCAAGAACCTCCTGCAGCCACTGCTTTTGAGACTAGGATGGAAACTATGATGGAGCAGTTACTGGAAAGACAGGAAGAGGAGAGGAACTACATAAATGGTTCTGGATTTCAAGGAAACAGGTATGGAGATCAGCAAGGTGACTCCTATCAAAAGACTTATGGATCACCATCCTATCAGGCACATCCTGCAGCTAATGCTTATAAGAGCAAGATAGAATCCATGATGGAGCAGCTGCTAGAGGATCAGACCAAGTTTGCTGTGGACTTCGACAGGAAGCTGGAAACTATACATGAAAATCTGAGTGGGAAGCTTGCATACTTGAGCACACATTTGAAGAAGCTAGATGTCCAAGTTCAGCAGACAACTGGAGCAATACAAAGGCATAATGAAGCTAGGAAAGCTGAACAGTACAAATCCATCAAAGCTGTGACCTTAGGGGATGAGATTGAGTTGCTAGGTGAAGAAGAGAGCATAATCTCGGATTTTCTGGATGAATATTGTCTGCCTGATACATGCATCGATCGACACCCCCTATGTGCCGGCCGACACGCCGTTCTGACGGCAATTTCGAGTTCTATCGAGAAACAGAATCGCCTTGCATCGATCGACACACATCATGCAACGATCGACACAAAACGCAGACATCACCAGAAACCTGCAACAGTACCAAAACGAGTCTATAAGCCCCCTGTGCCATATCCTAAGGTCCCTAAACCTTCCAAACAGAAAGCCACCATTGATGGACATATCTTCAGTGTTGAGGAGAAACCAGAGGTTCCAATTGGAGAAAAGAAGATGGCGGTTCCTCTTGAACCTGCTCTAACATCTTCAGTGCCTACAACTGCTCTTAAGCAGAAAGCTCCTGATCTCTTGCATCCACCAAAGCACAGGTATAAAAATCCTAAACTTAAACCTCCTAATCCATCAGCTGTGAATGCAGGAAAAAGAAGAATTCCACCCAAGCTTCCCTCCCGCCCTGTTTCCACTCCTTCATTCCTTGGAAAGCCTCATGATCATAATGCCTATACACCTCCTTGGATGAAGAGATATTCACAGAGACATTCAAAGTCTCTGTTGAAACCGCCTTGAATCAAATCTCTTCCAATAGTCAAGCTAATGACTAAAAACAAGCGTTGAGTGGGAGGCAACCCACTGTTAGGTTCGTTTTAGTTTTCGTTTTTCAATTTGATTTAGTATTTTTAATTTTTTTGTTGTTTAAGTGTGTTCAGAGCCGAGGGAAACAGGAATAATCGCATTGCATCGATCGACACACATTTTGCATCGGTCGATGCAGTCGCGATTTACGATTTAACGAATTGATTGCGGTTCAGACATCGGTTATCTAAATAACCGCGAGCTATAATCGCCTTGCATCGATCGACACCCTTGTGGCATCGATCGACACAGGGCGACGACAGGTAAGTAATCTGCAACTTTTCGGTTTGTTCTTCAATTTGATTATTCTTTCACCGAGCTCATGCTTTGATTACACTAGGGACAGTGTAGTTTAAGTGTGGGGGAGGAGCTACTGACGCACGCTTTTGTTTTCTTAGTTTTTCAAAAAAATTTGTTTTATTGAGTCAAAATTTGTATGAAACTATGATTTTTAGAGGAAAATTTTCACTTGAACAGGAACTAAGTGACCATTGGACAGACTTGCAGAGCCTCTATGACTATTAGAAAACACAGACACAGATCAGCCTACTGAGGACACCCACATCACTTCAGGTATCAGAGGATCCTTTTACTGACTTCACCCCTAATACTGACTTAGATTTTCTCACCTAAGGGCTTGGTATACTTTGTGTCGGGTTCCTTTGCTAGTTCTGACACAGCTTGTAAACCTGTCCTATCTAGTTCCCTTCTCCCCTTCCATAAAATAAAAAAAGAGATAATAAACTGAGGATGAGTTAGTAACTCCGAAGTGGTCATGGGAGTGGTAGAGACCCCTATTATCTCCTGTGCGATCCATGGAATGTGTCCAAAGTACACCCCATAACGGGAAGAACACTGATAAAAAAAATAAAATGATACCCAATGTGGGAAAAATCAGTTGTTAAGGAAGGGAAAGAGAAGAAAGTGTTGGGAATGTCCTGAAATCTACCGTACTATCTCTAGAAAGTATGATAAGTGTCGAGATTAGACATAAGTCATAAATACTGGGTGATCATGATGGCTTGCTAGAGTCCGCTCTTGATCTATAAGTTTAAGACTTATTACCAGTATTGTATGATCCCAAAGGGTCACACACCATAGCTAACGGGAAAGTTAAATGGAATTAATACGGTAAGATGCAATGGCATTTACTGTATTGAATCAGAGTTTTGGGCCAGACAAATACAGGTTTTTGTCTGATTTGTATTTTGGGCCCAAAAGATTAATGAGCCATTAGTCTAATGACTTGGGCCCATTAATGAGATATAAGAGAGTTAGAAAGCCCTAAAGGAAATCAGTTCTCCTGCGACTTTTCTATTTTGGCGTGATCTCTCTCTCTCAATCTCTCTCTCTGATTCATCCATCTCTTTGGTCTAGCAGCCGTCCCTTGCTTGTAAGAGTGTGGATACTCGAGGAGGAGCCGATTCTCATCAGCTCTAATCTGATCTCGACATTACCACCAATTTCCGCTGCAAAAGGTAAAGATCAGGTTTGTTTTATGATTCGTTTTGCAAGAACCTAGATCTGTTTAAGGATTTGTGTTAGGTTGTAATACGAGAATTAAACCTTGGAAAACACCCATAATCCTTCATTGGTATCAGAGCCTAGGCATTAGGTTTCTTGTGAAATTGGATCATATGAATGTTTAATGAAAACTTTAAACTATTGATCGGCTGCTTGATTTTGTCTTGTTAATTATTGAATGGCACATTCAATGATAAAACCCTAATCGGCTCGGCTGTGTTAATCGATTGTGTTGCGAGCGTTTTAATAAGATAGCATAATCGATCGTGTTAATATCTGAAAGTTCCATTCTATTATTAAACCAAATTCACATGTGCTTGACAGAATTAATAAACCGGTTATTGTGTTTTGTCTTCTAGTGATTCAATTATGTAATGTTGCTAATACGTTGCTACTGAGTTGATAATTGAATGAAATGCAAAAGTGTATTGGCCGTGTATTAATGGATCGTGCGTGTGTTATGCGTGTGTCGATCATGAGTAGAATATTCAAAATTTTTTTGATTATCACGTCGGCGGCTTGTGTTGATCATGCTCGATGTTATTAATTGAATGGGACATGCGATGATAATTGAATGGCGATTATCAAACCCATTAAACCGATCGCTTTTGAGGCTTGAGATCACGTGTGTCTATGGGATAATGTTCCTCGATTTTGATCGATCATGGATCGATATTGTGATCAGCGCTGGCGATCGGGTTGATGCGTTAATGGGCCGAGTTGGATCATGGATCCGATTGTTTGGCCCGTTGAATTTTACGTCCCGCGAATAGTCAATCGGTTAAACCGAGCTTCGCGGTTCGTTGCCCAAAACCACATCGATTAAACCGGTCCATTAAATTGGCGGTTAATTGTGTGTTTAAAGCCTAAAAAACCGCAAGTTAAATCAAATTGGCTAAAACACTAGGTGTTTCTTCCCGGTTTTGGATTTAATTGAACCGATCCAATTTAATTGGTGGTTCAAGCGGTTAACCCAAATCGCGGTTTGCTGGAAATTATTTAATACACGGTATTATTTAATTTATGGTTAAACCGGATTTAAATTCAAAATTGAATTTTAACCTAAACCGAAGGCTGGTCTAATTTTGATTTGGTTGGACCAAATAATTTAGAGCTGGTCTGGTTTAGTAAATAACCGATGGTTTTGATAGTTAATTTGGTCTTGGACCAGAATTAATAAACCGGATCGGTTATGTCAAATTATTGGGTCAGCTGGAATTCTATGGTCTTGGGCCAAGAATTGGGCCTATAATTTGTGACCCAACCCGAAAATATTTATAAAATATTAAATTAGAAATTTCTATTTTTAGTAAGTTACTAAATTTAGAAAGTTTCTAAAATAAGAAAGTTTCCCAAAATAGTAATCTTCTATTTTTGGAAATAAAACTTAAAAATCCTCAAAAACAATATCAAGCTTGGATGTCTTGCCCAATCTTGTCAGCTACTTAACGCTTATTTGATTACAGATATGGCTTACAGTGTGAGGTGTCTGTTTTCGCGTAAGTAAAGTAGTATATAGTCACTAATTTCATTGGGAGTCCCAGATTTTAGTGATTATTTGGCTGTAAGAGATTGGTTTCCTTGACTGGGCCATCGGGAGTCCCGGGCCTTGAGACATCTGGTGAATTTGGGCCTCGGGTCCAATTCACAACCGAGAGTTATTGGTTATAACTAGCTGTGTGTATGCTTACCAAGTAAAGCTAATTCTGGGTGACGGCCAGTGGCCCACTTTGGATTTAGCTAAACATGGGTCTCGGAATCATTGTATTCATATGAGGTTAAACAAAGAAATTTTGAATACAATGCGAGTTTTCTTATAAGTTGTTAAGATTACTCTTTTATGAACTTAATAACTAAAACTCTATTTATCTCTAAATTTCAGCTATGACGAGCACAAACAATCAAAACACTTTCTCGATCCGGTATGTCCTTGAGATGGACAAACTGAACGGATCAAATTTCTTGACTTGGTCGCGGAACCTGAGACTAGTTCTCAGGCATGAGAGAAAGGACTATGTCCTTGAGAAAGCTCTCCCCGAGAGGATCGGATCCAAAGCCAATCATGCAGTATATAATGCTTGGAATAAGCATTATAATGATGCGGTAGATGTGCGTGGTCTGATATTGGCTACCATGGACTCAGAGTTGCGGAAGCAATATGAGAACATGGAGTCGCCAATAGAGATGATCAGCAGCCTGAAATTGAAATTTCAGGAGCAGGTTAGAGTGGAGAGATACCAGTTGGTTAAATCTCTCACTAGCTGCAAGCTACCAAATGATCATCCAGTAAGTCCTCATATCAGTAAAATGATGGGTTACGTTGATAACCTGAGGAAACTGGATTATCCAGTTAGCCAAGAATTGGCAACTGATATCATTCTGCAGTCACTGCCGTCAAGCTATGATAAGTTCGTAAGGGACTATATCAAGAAAGGCTTAACGAAGACGTTGACTGAACTGCATGACATGCTCAAGACAGTTGAGCCAAACGTGAAGAGTACCCTGTACAATCTCATGAACGAGAAGGGTATGTTTACTAAACCTAATGCTGACAAGGGTGAAGACAAAGTTGTCCAGATTTTGAATCATGGCAAGCGTGTGTCTTCTGAGCCCGAGTCAGATACCTCTTACGTTGGTAAGTGCTGCTACTGTAAAGAGACTGGGCATTGGAAGAGAGATTGCATTAAATTCATGGAAGATTATGAGGAGTTAAAGTTGATGTATGAGACTACTTCCTCAGGTATTCATGTTATTACTTCAAGTTATACCTTATAGGTATTGATTACTGGTTGTGGCACTGATATTTGTTATAATATGCAGAGCCTGAGCAACAGTAGAACGTTGAAGGAAGGGCAAGTGGAACTGCGTGTCTGGAAGGAGCTTGGGATGCTGCCTCAGCCGTAGGGTTTTCACTTGTAGATGCCTTTGAGGCTTGGTTTTATTAAGTAATTGCTACAATGTACCTGCTTTAAGCAGAGTTGTCTTTCATTTTCTTGTAAGAATTTGAATGTTTTTCGTTTTGATAAAAGACAAGTTTTGTTCTTTTGATCTTAATGAAATGTTAATTGTAGCACCCTATTCAAGGAATAGGTTTTATATCTTAAACCATAGAGTGCCTAAAATATAACATAAATACCGCAATTGGTTTAAATCTGATGAATTAAACCTGATTTTTCTTGGCATAAATATTTTGGTCAAATAGAGTAAGTCAGATTCAGAAACCCCATAGTTATGGACTTTTGGGCTCATTTGAATGGATATCTTATGAGACTTGAATTCTGCTTACTGACCAAAAGACGAAGGGCCCATCTTAGCCGAGCTAGAGAAAGGCCCAAAGGCTTATTGGAGATTGAACATACTCATGTATGTGGTCCGATGAGCAGTAATGCCAGAGAAAATTTCCTGTACTTCATTGTCTCTACTGATTACTTCAGTGAGTGTGACTGTGTTCATCTGATGAGACACAAGTCGGAATTCTTTGACATGGTCGAAAGAGTTCCAGAATGAAGTATAGAATCTGAATGACAGAAGTATTAAGACTCTGGATTAGATCACGAGTGAGAATACTTAAGTCATTGATTGTGTGATCATCTGAATGAGTGTGAAGTCGTTTCACAGCTCATTTCTCCTGAAAACCTAGAGGTGTTTCTGTGAGAATGAGTCACACGAATCTTCCATAATATTCTCTAAAAATAACGCTCTAGAAATATCTAAGTTTACGCTGAAATAGTTCCACCAATATCAGTTGAAAGACACCACGTAAATGTGGATTGGAATCGATCCAAATTCGTCTTTACTGAGTATTTGTAGTTGTGCTACTTCGCTGGTTGTCCTAAGGAAACCAAGGCTTGTTACTTTTACGTCCATTCTGTTTTCTAAGAAGGGAAGTTACTTTCCAAGAAGAACAGTGGGAGTAAAAGTATAACTCGAAGAAATTCGAGAACTACAGGAGGCTGCAGAGCAACGGATGGATTTACAGATTTCTGTAGAATCTACACCTGTAGAGCCTGAAGTTCGCAGATATGAATGAATCAGTCACTAATCCGAGAGTGATTTCTCGTCATTAGTTGAACCTGATGGTCATTGAAAGTTCGCATGATCTGATGATCATTGAAAGCGACGAATCTGCGAAATTCAAAGAAGCGAAAGTGAGCCCAGACTCCGAAAAGTTATACTGTACGTAAGTTAGCTTCATTGATCCATTCATGGATGGAAGCAAACACATCGGAGTTGGAATCTTTGTTCTGTTAGAGTAGTCAAGGTTTTGACTTGAACAGGAACGAAGTAGAACTGTGCGTATACTAATAGATAAGTGGGAGCGATGTTGCATTTCTCATAGTGTATGTTGATAACATACTGATTCTCGAAAATAACGTCCCAATGCTGCAGTCGGTAAAGGACTGGCTTGGGAGTTGGTTTTAATGAATGACATGGATAAAGCCACGTAGTTATTGGATTTTGGATCTAAAGATAGAGATCCAAAAGAGCTGGTAGGACAAAGTCAGGATTCTTAAATTGACAAAGTCCTACACGTAATCAGCAATCCAAGAAGGGTTTTATGCCAATGTCACATGGCATTACGTTAAGCAAGATACAGTGTCCTACGATAACTGCTGAGCTTGAATGCATGGATAGGATTCCATATGCGACGGCAATTGGATCTATCATGTATGCCATGACACGTACTTGTTTTGATGTTGCTTTGATGTTAAGCAAGACAAGTAAAGACCAGTCAAATCCAGCAAAGAAACACTGGATTGCCGTATAGAATATCCTAAAGTATTTGAGAAATACTAAGGATAAGTTCTTGATTTACGGAGAAAGTGAGGTGCTACAAGTCGATAGAGTCTGAAAGGCAAGTTTCCAATAGACAAAGATAATTCCTGGTCACAGTCCGGCTATATCTTGTGTCTGTCTGGCGGTGCAAGGCACTGTTGCTGACTCCATGACTTAAGCTGAACATTTCGCAGCTTGTAAAGCGGCGAAAGAGGTTGTTTGGAAAGAAAAGTTCATCACTGAACTTGATGTGATTCCCAGCGTAGTTGAGACTAGCTGCACATCAGAGGTCCAAACATCTTGAGGGTAGGTATAACCTATTCCGTGAGATAAATGACAGAGGTGTTAAGTAGATAAGCAAGTTTCATCGAATGAGAACATTGCTAATCTATTAACAAAGCCACTCCTTAGGCCTAAGCACGAGTCGCGGACTGTAGCTGTAGGATGAGTGAAATTAAGATGTAGTCTTAATTTCAGTGGGAGTTTGTAAAGGGCTTTACTTAGTTGTTTTGAAAGGTTCATGTAAACATAATATTTTATGTTTATAAAATCTAATGATTTCTGGATTATTTTAACTGTGATATAAATAATCGTTCCAAAATGATTCATGTCATTATATATGGGCCATCGAAGTACATGAGTAGACTTGATCCTGAAACCCCATATTTAACGAAGTGACATAAATCATAGTGTCCATAGTCGAAGGTTGTTGAAATTGGAACAACAACAACCTGTTGAGACTAGATTGTGTTGAGACTTATGACCAGGTTTCGAGGGGTCATAGATGCGCGGCATCAAAGTCGACACATAGGTATATGTAGGGAGCATATGACCGGACATGGCCCGCTGATGAGAACTCTGCAAGATATTAATATCTGTGTCATAAGAAGTTCTCATATACGACTATAGAGTATAGTCCTTAGACCTGAGTTCGCATGCATGTGGCTACACATGGAGTAATGCGCTTTGATCATTGTCTAACGCTGTTTCGTAACTGGGAGCTATACGGACCTTGGTTGGGTGTATTATGAATTGTGTAGTTCATAGTGATGGAACAAGATGGGATTTGTCCCTGCCGTTTAACGGAGGTAATATCTCTAGGCCAATCGGAGATTTGATAGCTGGTAAGAGAATGGCCATTCCCAAACGGACTTGCCCAAGTCGTTTGCATTGTCAGTATCAAATCTGGTCCGATAAACATGGTCTGGCTATATAAGGATGACACACATCTTGCCTTATGCCAGATCGAGATATTAAGACAAAAGGATTAGGGAATGTAGGATTCCAGTACAATCAGAAGATTGTTGGGAATGTCCTTTGTAGGATTCCAGTACAAGTGGGAGATTGTTGGGAATGTCCTGAAATCTACCGTACTATCTCTAGAAAGTATGATAAGTGTCGAGATTAGACATAAGTCATAAATACTGGGTGATCATGATGGCTTGCTAGAGTCCGCTCTTGATCTATAAGTTTAAGACTTATTACCAGTATTGTATGATCCCAAAGGGTCACACACCATAGCTAACGGGAAAGTTAAATGGAATTAATACGGTAAGATGCAATGGCATTTACTGTATTGAATCAGAGTTTTGGGCCAGACAAATACAGGTTTTTGTCTGATTTGTATTTTGGGCCCAAAAGATTAATGAGCCATTAGTCTAATGACTTGGGCCCATTAATGAGATATAAGAGAGTTAGAAAGCCCTAAAGGAAATCAGTTCTCCTGCGACTTTTCTATTTTGGCGTGATCTCTCTCTCTCAATCTCTCTCTCTGATTCATCCATCTCTTTGGTCTAGCAGCCGTCCCTTGCTTGTAAGAGTGTGGATACTCGAGGAGGAGCCGATTCTCATCAGCTCTAATCTGATCTCGACATTACCACCAATTTCCGCTGCAAAAGGTAAAGATCAGGTTTGTTTTATGATTCGTTTTGCAAGAACCTAGATCTGTTTAAGGATTTGTGTTAGGTTGTAATACGAGAATTAAACCTTGGAAAACACCCATAATCCTTCAGAAAGGGACTAGAGAAAGATAGTATGGTGGTCTAGAGCTGATAAGGTAAGAATCCATGTGCCTTTGATCGATACTCCTTAGGTGAGACCGCACTTAAATACTTGCAGAAGTCAGTAGGGAGAATTTGAATGCATGAATGTGATTGTGGAGTTTACTTAGGACAGTTGCTAAGTGTGGGGGAAGTACATTGTGGTCTTGAGTTCTGCAGGAAAGTTTTCAGTGGCTTACTAAGTGAATGTGATTGTGAAAGTTCCTAAGACGAAATGAGTTTCTGTGTTTTCAAACTTCTTTTCTTATGCTTTGGTTCTTTACTTGCTTGAGGACAAGCAAGAGCTAAGTGTGGGGGAGTTGATATACCATGGATTTTACCGGTTTTAACCATGGTATATGCCTTATTTATCGAGTCTTATGTTATGTTTTGGAGTCTTTTTAGTATGTTTACAGGTTTAGACACGTTTGGAGCATAATTGGAGTTATTGGAGCATTCTGGAGCTAATTGGAGAATTTGGCCGAGACATAGAGTTCACTGTCGATATTTCAGAGATGCGTCGATCGTTGCACTCTTGGCATCGATCGTTGCATATGCGAGTCGGGCCAAACGACGGTTTAATGAAGAAAGCTAATTTTGCAGAAAAAGCCCAGAATATTTACACAGAAGCCCAAAACGTGTTTTAGCTATTATATAAGGGTTTTTAAGCCATTGTTTAGGCTACGCTTTACTTAAGTCTTATTTTATTTCAGAGAGAGTTAGGGGCTGATCCTGCTCTCGAGAGAGAGAGGATTTTGAACCCCAGTTCTTTGTTTTATTTTATGATATTTGGTTTTCTATTCAAGATGTTTTCTGTCTCGATGAACATGTCTGAGTAGATTACCTGTTAGGTTGAAGGATTCTCATTAGGGATTTCATGGAACTATAGTTTAAATCAATCTGTAGGGATTCATATCTGCTAGTTCTTTGTTTAGGTTGTTCTTAATGCTTAATCTGAAGTAGCTAATCAGAATTATGATGTTAGGTTGATTGATACAACGAGAGTTGGTTAATTAGCTAGAAAGAACCTAGATGAGCAATTTGATCTACTCGCAAAGAGATTTGGTTTAGGGGAATTGTGAACATATCAAGCCTGATCATTAATGCTAGTTTAATCTGTTAGTAATTGCAAAGAGATTTGGATTGCTGCACTTAGACTTAGAGAATTCTCGCAACGAGAGTTGGTGAATTCTATATCCGTGTTTGAGTTCTAGAACAGTTATTGATTAGATCCTGATTGACTGATTGCTTGTGTTCCTGATTTCCTGAGAACTCCTGAAACCTAACGCCTTCGCTTCCTTGCTTACAAACTCGCCTGGTTTACTTTTCTGCTTCGCTTTTTAGTTTCTCATCATATTTACTTTCTCCTAGTTTAATCTTTTCTGTTCTTAATCTATCGTTGACCGGAGTCCCTGTGGATTCGATACCCTAAGTACTACAACTACATCACTGTGCACTTGCAGTTAGTATAGGGATTAAAACTACACCTATCACCACACGAGAGCTCGGAGAAACGGAAGCGGATTTGTTCTGCGGGAAGTTTTTGGTCGCTCTGCTCGATAATCTAGAATATGAAGAAAGTGGAGAGCATCTCAACCCCGTGAATTTCTGAGTGAAGTCTTCACTGTGCAGAATGAGGCGATGATTAAGTGAAGAGATGAGGAAGGAGATGGAGATGAATTCTACCCTAAAAGGGTTTTTTTTTTCGTTTCTGTCTTGCATTTTTTATGAATTTTTTTAATATATTTTTATGTGATTATTTTGAGAGTAGAGGGAGAAGAAAATTTTCTTAAGCACTTTTTTTCACTAAAAATTTAGCCGGGAAATAAATTAGTTTTTTTCGCCAAAACTATTCACAGCGTTTCTAAAATGACTAGTGCTATGTATATTACGTTTTTAAAAAGTGTTACTAAGATTAGAATATGACCAACCAAACATAGTGTTTGCACTTTATCAAATGCTATCTAAAACTATGAGGTATATCAACGATAGCAAAATGTACAAAACGCTATACTTTATTGCTATCAATACCCCAATTTCTTGTAGTGAAAGACAACCACTTATGATAAGACTTCGTATAAAAAATATCATTTTCATGCTCTTTCAACTAAAACAATTTTTTGTATCTATGTCAAATCTTATATCTTTATGTTTCTTTGGTTGTTTGATGAAAGTTAGTGGATGAACAATTGGTCGAGCTATAGAAGATTGGCAGTTGTCGCAGGTTTTGAATAAACTAACCGTTGGAATCAGTTAATCCGGTTTAGGATTTGAGCTGAAAACCAACAATTAGAAATCTGGTTTTGGATTTCAGGATTTAAGTGATTGGTTTAGAGTCACTTATCAAATCATCACCGTTTTAAGTCAAGCGTCTTTATTCAGCTCAAAGTCAACACCTGAGGAAGACAAAGTCAACAAAGCCATTAAGTGGTTACGGTGGTTATCGGAGCTGGCAGCTTTCAGTTTCGGGGTTGTTGAGCTTGGGGAGAGATATAAATATCTTGGGTAGTCGTCTTCTCAGGGTTAAAGTGATCATTCATTGTAATCAGTGAGAGAAAATAGAGAGAAGTGAGTTTTCGGGTGAGAGAATAACGGTGGCTCTGTATTTCCCAGTGACGCTTGTACCATTTGTCCTTAGTGAATTCTGAGCAAAGTCTCGGTCAGACGTAGGGTCGCGGTTTGCGCTTGAACTGGATAACAAATTCTCTTGTGTTCTTTATCATTTTTGTAGTCGCGATTTAAGTTTCTTAGAAGGTGTTCGATGAAATCAAATTAATGTTTGTTGTTGATCGGAATCGAAGTCGTATATTGCTTATCTAGGATTGGAGATTTCTCAAGAAGTGGTATCAGAGACAGATTCATTTGTGGCTTATATCTATCTGTCAAAACGATTTAATCAAGGATCGTGTTTACGATGAAATCGAAAAGTGCAACGGGGAGATCGACTACAAAATCTGGGAGGAGAGATTAATGGTGAATCTCGATCTTCTTGGCCTGGCTGATTCTTTGAGGAGTCAGGAAAAACAGTACAATAATAAAGGAACGCATGCAGTGAAACTTGAGGATCAGAATGGGAAAGGAGAGGTGGAGGCTGAGATATCTGAAACGTCAAAGGAGATTGATCCATCTCTGGCTGAGAAACAAAGGAAGGTATGAAGTACGATAGTCATGAGTGCTACTGATAAAATCTTAAGGAATATTCTTAAAGAAAAATGGTTGTTGGAATGTTAAGAATATTGGATGGTAGGTACATGTTTAAGTCTTTGCCAAATAGAATGTATTTGAAGCAGCGCTTTTATGGATTTAGAATGAATGAATTTGTACCATTGAGAACATCATTGATGAGTTCTTAAGGATAATCACGGATCTAGGGAATGTTACGGTGGAGCTTTATGATGAAGATTGGTTTCTAATGTCTCTACCAAAGCAATTTGATCAGATGAGGGACACACCCAGGTATGGCAAATATATTGTGACTTTGGATCAATACAACCCATTCAAAGCAGCTGGACATGAATGCAAATGGAAAGACAACTAAGTCTCATGGAGATGTGTTGTTCTCAAATTCCAATAACTCTTGGAAGAAATGTCAAAAGATTCATGTTCAAAACAACATAACAACAAGTCTAAGGGAAAGTCTAAAGAGAAGACTACTATTATTAGTTGTGGGTTAAAAGGATACTGGTGGATGATTTTTCCAGGAAAGTTCGGGTATATTTCTTGAAGACTAAGGACCAAGCATTTAAAAAGTTTTCTGAATGGATGGTCTTATTTGAGAAACAATCCGCTTTGAGTTTGAAGAAGCTTAGAACTTACAATGGGCTTGAGTTTTGTAATAAAGAATTCTATGATTTCTGCTCATAGAATGATATTGCTAGGCACATGACTATTCCTTTCACTCCACAACAGAACGGTGTGGTGGAAAATATGAATAAAACCATCCTGGAGAGAGTAAGAAGCATTCTTAGTGAATTTGGTATATCTAAAGTGTTCTAGGCAAAAGCTGTAAATACTTATGTGTATTTGATAAATATAACCCCCTCATCAGTTGTACAAGGGCAAATTACATAAGATATTTGGTCGAAGACGGTTCCAAGGTATGATCATTTGAAGATATTTGGGTGTGTTTGTTACTACCACATTGATGATAGAAAACTTCAACCCAAGGCAAAGAAGGGAATCTTTGTTGGGTATCATTCAGTGGTTAAAGGCTATAAAGTTTGGTCTCTAGAGGAAAGCAGTTGTGTTGTTAGCAGGAATGTAACTTTTAAGGAGGATGAATGCTACAAGGATTTATTGGATAAATCTTCTAGCTCAAGAGAAGATAGCACTACCTTTCTTTATCTTTAGCTTCGTCCCAAAGTTATAAGCTTAGGTAGAGAGAGTCATAGTATGAGAAACGATGATTCAGTAGCAGAGGTTGTCAATTTGGGTTCTGATGATGACAGTGAAGAAGATCAACCTGAAGCTAGTCATGGGAGTTATGTTCTTGTTAGAGACAGGGTAAGGAGGGATCCCAGACCTCCTAAAAGGCTTAAGGTCTATGTTCACATGGCTTTATTAGCCGCAGAAGATAGTGATCCTCCAGAGCCAAGAGATTACAAGGATGCTATAAGGGATCCTAATAAGAAATTGTGGTCATTAGCCGTTGATGAAGAAATGACCTCACTGAGAAAGAACTTCACTTGGGTTCTGGTACCAAAACCAAAAGGGAGAAAGATCATTCAATGTCGTTGGATTTTTTAAAGGAAACATGGGATTCAAGGAGTTGAAGAGCCAAGATTCAAACCTAGGCTAGTAGCTAAAGGCTATGTGATATATCATGGTTTTTACCGGTTTTATGCCATGATATAAGTGTGTTTTAGAGTCTTTTGGTGTTCTTTTAGAGTCTTTTACAGGTGTTATTAGGTACACACACGTTTGGAGCGGGTTTGGAGATTATGGAGCTATTTGGAGCATTTTGGAGTTTTGACCCGAGAGTTTAAGCTCACTGTCCGAAACAGAGGAGTGTGTCAATCGTTGCACATCAGCATCGATCGATGCACAGCGAGTTGGGCCAGATCTCGGCGGTTTAATGAAGAATGATGATATTGCAAAGTTGCCCAAAAGTTCCAGATATTTACACAGAAGCCCCAAGGCGTGATTTAGCTATTTAATTAGGTTGTAACTTTAGTTTTTAGATACGCTATCATAACTTAGAGCAGAGAGTTTTTAGAGCTTTTGGGGCTGATCTGATCCTGTACTACACTTTGTTCTTGGAGAAGATTTCGAACACCTTTTCTTATTCTAATCTCTTTTATGATATCTATTATTTCATTGATTATGTCTTCATATTCCATGTCTGAGTAGATTCATAGTTAGGTTTAGGGTTTCTCATAGGGATTTCATGACTTGCTATATATAATTAATTCAGTTAAGGATTCATATCAATAGATGTTCTTCAAACTAAATTGTGTTTAATGCTAGTTCTAACCTGATCACTTAGAATCTAGATCTTAGGTTGCTAAATTGACACGACAGTGTGGTTTAGAATCTGAACTATTTAGGTTGAGCAATTTAATTACTCGCAAAGGAATTTGGTTTAATTAGATTCGCGTTGCGTTTTCATTGAGTCGTCTTGTCGGAGCTTATGGGTTTAGAGTTTGCAGTGTGCCTTAGCCGGGGTTCTTGCCGTGTTTTGGTGATTTCCTCTCTTCTATGTCTAAGGAGTTGTAGTTCTCCGCTTATATTTCTCTTTTCCGCTACTTTCCTAAGAGTTTGTTACTGGAGGTCCTGTTTTAAAGTGGATTTAGTTGTCCGTCAGTGGATTTTGTTGCCTGTGTGTGGGCTATAGACCGCAGAAGAAGTCTGTTCTTTGCCACTTTAGTTTTCCGATACTCGTTTCCGTGGGAATGGTCGGAAAAGTCGGGTTTGGAAAGTCTGTAATATGTGGTTGGTGTCTTTTGATTTTATATATACAACACGAGATGTGGAAAAAAAAACTTAAACTCTCAGGACACGTTGTTGTGGGTCCAAACAAAGTTTAAGGGAAAGAGAAACAAAAAAAAACAAAAAACAAAAACAAAAAAAACGGCAAGCATTTCTAGTATGAAAGAGTAAAACAGCAGACTAATACTGACTCCTCGTCATCCTCGTCGAGATAGCTTTACTCTTAGTTCACTTCCTCTTCTTATCTTTGCAATTGCAAACTAGATCCACTTCCTTGTCTGTCTCTTTCTCTCTCCCAGTAAATGTTGTCGTTGATCTCTTGATCCAAGAAAATAAATGGAGAGTTTGTATTCGGAGGAAGACGAAGAATGCTCTTCCGAGAGATGCGGAAGCTACAGCCCAAGCGCCGACATTAGCTGCCAGTCTGAGAGTTCGAGCAGCTTCTTCGAGGGAGCCTCTAGCCCCCGCAGGTTTTACTTCCCGGCGCCGGTTATGCTTCCGGTGATCGGCGGTAAAGATGTGGTCTGGGATGACAAGTCAGAGAAACACGACAGCGATTTATCCGGTAACAAAAAAAAAAGTAGATTCAACTTTTGCTAGGAATGTATTATTGCTAAATTAGGATAAAGTAATTTAGGGTTTCCTTTTCTGGAATAGAAATTGAGATGATGAAGGAGAGATTTGCTAAGCTACTTCTCGGAGAAGACATGTCTGGAGGAGGTAAAGGTGTTTGTACAGCTCTTGCAATCTCCAACGCCATCACCAATCTCTCTGGTAATTAACCCTTCTTCTTCATCTCTAGTTGATGGAGGTTTCTCGTTGTTTTCTTAGTTATGTAACTAGTGTTTCCATTTGGAATTACAGCGACTGTGTTTGGCGAGCTATGGAGGCTTGAACCCCTTGCTTCACAGAAGAAGGCCATGTGGCGTAGAGAGCTTGAATGGTTACTCTGTGTCTGCGATTCCATCGTCGAGCTCATTCCTTCCACTCAACAGTTCCCTGGAGGTGGTGGAACTTACGAGATCATGGAGACTCGCCCTCGTTCTGATCTCTATGCCAACCTCCCTGCTCTCAGGAAGCTCGATGCAATGTTGATTGATATGCTAGACGATTTCTCCAACACCGAGTTCTGGTATACTGATCGCGGCATTGCTCTAGGAGAATGTGAAAAGGACTCTCACGACTCTCCGGCTTCGGGTGGTGGTGGCCGTCCGTCTTTTAGGCAGGAGGACAAGTGGTGGCTGCCTTGCCCTAAGGTTCCCCCTAACGGTTTGTCAGAAGAGACAAGGAAGAAACTCCAGCAGTGCCGTGACTTTGCTAACCAGATTCTCAAGGCTGCATTGGCAATTAACGCCGGTGTGCTCGCCGAAATGGAGATACCTGACCCTTATTTGGAGACATTGCCCAAGGTATGCATGCAATGTAGCTTCTCTCCCAGTCTTTTTCTTCTTCTCAGTCACCTTTAGCTCATTGAGGTTTTTTCTTTAACTTGGTGCAGAGCGGCAAGGAATGTCTTGGAGAGATCATCCACCAGTACTTAACTGCGAGCAAGTTCTCACCCGAGTGTCTCCTAGACTGTCTTGACCTCTCATCGGAACATCAGACTCTTGAAATTGCCAACCGGATTGAGGCTGCCTTGCACGTTTGGAGACAGAAGAATGGGAAGAAGTACAAGAAGCAGGCGAACAAAAAGCTATCTTCATGGAGTGGCAAAGTGAAAGGACTTGTAAACGACAACGAAAGAAATGATTTCCTCGCACAGAGAGCTGAGACCCTCTTGCAGACCTTGAGGATCCGTTTCCCGGGTCTTCCCCAGACAACGCTGGACATGAACAAGATTCAGTACAACAGGGTAGAATGACTAATGTAACTCTTGTTGGTAGAACGAAATGATATGGTTACCTGATCTTAAGAGTTTTATGTGGTTTTGCAGGATGTAGGGCAATCAATTCTGGAGAGTTACTCGAGGGTGTTGGAGAGCATGGCGTTCAACATCACTGCCAGAATAGATGATGTGCTTTATGTAGATGATGCCATGAGAAGATCCGTCTCTGCCACGGAATCATTTTCCCTGTTCAGCATTGGTGGACTCAATGCTCAGAAATCTTTCTCGGTACAAGGCTCTCCCTACGGTTCCCCATTTGCAACCCCTTCGCTAAGTTTAGCATCAAGGAGTCCGAGGAGAGCGCCGCTGATGTATAGGAGAGAGAAGGGAATATTGGGTGAATCAGAGAAAGGATGGTCGTATGCCGGAAATCTGAGTTCAAGAAGAGTATCGGGAGTGACACCGGAGAGAGATTGAAGAATGTAAATCAATGGTTGTAGACGTAACGTAGTAGTTATATGTTGTGAAGTTTATTATTTTGTTGTCTGACTACAATGTGTATGGTAATCGCAACAACGTTTATGTTATGCAATGGACTTGTTAACAGAAGGGAAGAGGAAACAGACGTTTACAGAGACAATAATCTAACAACTCTACTGCTTTAAATTTAGCCAAATCGGATCTAATTTACACACCTCAACTTCTGAGAAATACTTTCTTTCCCCTCGAATGACACCACTCGCTTGCATCTTCTTCCATAAGGTGGTGAATTTGAGGTTCTCTTGGCAAACTTCCTTCAACACCTCCATTCTTCTCTCTCTCTTTCACTGGTCTGCATTGCTGTTTCTGAGATATTACCATCGTGGACAAAAAGCAGACTCGCTCTCTATCCAATCAGCTATCTCCAGCCAAACTAGACGGAACATTTTGTGCATTTGATTGGTTAGGGAAGTCACTGCTTGTGTTTGGCAGAGGATACAACTATGCAACAGCTTTAGAAAGTAAAACAAGTATCTCTTTAGGGATTAGGGAATGAATTGCCAGATAAACCGGTCTGGTCCATTGAGGGTTTTGGTTTCAATTAAGCTGGAACTTTTATGGTCTTATGAAATTGTGATCCGGTTCAATCCTACAATCTAACCGGTCTGGTCCATTCTGTATAAATTAAAACGACAGCAACTATTTGGATTAAAAGCCCTAGCAGACAGCAGTCGACACCAAAGTTCCCAACCAAGATGCGGCCTAAGGTGTTTGAAGATGACGATGATGACTCTCCGCAGAACCAAGGCCCCGTTGAGTTCGAGATCGATGAGAGATACGGTGATAGGTTGAAGCACAACAGGCAGCGTCAGGATCTCCAGCGATACGAGCAGGAGGTGAATAGAGGTCAAATCGTCGACACCGACGACGACGAATCCGAAGAAGCGTCTGAGCCAGAGGAGGAAATTGGAGTGGATGATGTCTCCGTCTGGATCGATTCGTTGGTTAAGATAAAGAAACGGGACCCTGTGTTTCTGGCCACCGGCAAGAGCGATGGGGTTAATAAGAAGGATCGGAAAAAGGAGGAGAAGAAGAAGAAGAAGAAGAAGAAGATGTATCTGAAAGACGTTCAGGCACAGCAATTGCTTGAGGAAGGTCCAGATTTTGCTGAGGAAGATGAAGGGAGGAGGAGCAGGGTTCAGACTTACGATGAGCAGCAGGAAGAACTGAGGCGAGCTGTATCCGATGCCCTGGATGCTGGAGGGAACGAGAGTGATGATGAAGATCTCTTGAAAGTCAAGGAAGGAGATGATTCAGAGGAAGAAGATGAGGAGCTCAAGGAGATAGCGGATGAATACTTTGGTAAAGAAACTGAGCTTAATGAGGGCGACAAGTTCTTGAGGGATTACCTGCTGAAACAGATGTGGAAGGAGAAAGATGGAAATAGCAAAACCGAAATGATTGATGAAGCAGAGCTGAAGCAGATTGAGGATGATGAGGACTTAGTTGATGAGCAAGAGGAGTATGAGACTAACTATAGGCATGAAGAGAACGCAGGGGAGGTTGTTATGGGTCAGTCTAGAATTGTTGAAGGTTCGGTGAGGAAGAAGGATAATGCAAGGAAAGCACAGAGGAAAAACAAAGAGGATAGAATGAAGATGGTTGAGATTGAGAGGCAAGAAGAGCTTAAGAGGCTGAAGAATGTCAAGAAGAAGGAGATGAAGGAGAAGATGAAGAAGGTGCTTTCTATTGCTGGTTTTAAGGAAGGAGAAGAATGCCCGTTAGATGCCAAAGACCTGGACGATGAGTTTGATCCCGAGGAGTATGATAAGATGATGAAAGCTGCGTTTGATGACAATTACTACGGTGAGGAGGACACAGAGTTGCGTAGTGATGAGGATGATGATGAGAAGCCAGACTTTGACAAGGAAGATGAACTGCTTGGACTTCCAAAGAATTGGAATGTGATTCAGAGTGGGGATGGTTTTACTGCCACCAGAGAAAAGGTTTTGAAGCATAAGGAGAATGAAGACTCAGAAGAAGATGAGGAAGAAGAGAGGGATGGTAAGAGAAAGAGAAAGCGAAAAGCATCACTTGTACAAAGAGCCAAGGAAGCTTTGATGGAGGAGTACTACAAGCTAGACTATGAGGATACAATTGGAGATTTGAAAACAAGGTTTAAGTTTGCCAAAGTCCAACCAAACAGCTACGGGCTGGAGAAAGAAGAGATACTCTTCTTGGACGACACAGAGCTGAACCAATACGTACCATTGAAGAAGATGGCTCCTTACATGGAAAAGGATTGGGAGGTGAATAAATATAAGGTCAAGGAGCAGAAACTCAAGTTCAATGAGTTGTTGGAGAGGATTGATAATCCCGATGAGAAGAGAAGCAAGAAGAGAGGCAGGAAGAGCGATGTTGAAGAGAAGAGGGAAGAGACGAAGCCAGCAGCACCGATAGCCGATGAGGAGGAAGGGGATGATGCTGAAACAAGCAAACTATCGAGAAAGGCCAAGAGAAGAAGGCGTCAAGCGGAGAAGAAGCTTCCTCCTAACAGAATGGTTGCTTATGGGAAGACAAATTAAGTAAGAGAACAATGGTCCTTTTACTCTCTTTAAATTGATTTTGATGTTTGGTTTTATTGCGCAACCCTTTGTTATGTTTCTTTTGGTTTTATCCCTTTGATATGTTCTTGCTTATTATATATCATCAGAAACTCCAATTGAATATTGATACTTCATATCCAACCAAAAACTCCATTGCATCCATCCACAACATACTGTTCCGTTCCATTTATGATCCCCAACAGGTCTAGTAACTTCTAACTTACACAGGATCATCACTCTTCTTGAAATGGTTTGAGGTTAACCCCAATCCTCTGTTTCATCAGAGCTTCCTCGAATCCGCTTTTCCAGAATATCATCAGCCACCTCCACTGCTTCAAACTTCCTTATAGACCCTTCTGTTGAAATCCAAACCATTTCAGAATGCACCTGCTTATCGTCACCTTCCTCAACGCTATCAACACATTGCTGCTGCTCACCATCCCCATTAGGTAAGCCATCAACTCCATTCGCTGGACAAGTTCCTCTTTCACCATTGTTCTCAGCAGAGCCATCAGAAGGCAGTGGGGAAAGAGGACGCTCATTAGGGTCAGGAACATCAACCCAAACGTGTGTACAAGACTTACCGAGATGGTTCAAATCCCCACAATTACGACAGAATTTGAAGCGAGCTTTATTGCACGCAATGTCCTCATACCGCAGGCTCACAATCTTAATCTCTCCCGATTCGAACCTAACTACTTTCTTGAAACACAGTCTTGTATCCACAGAAACGTTCACGCGAGCACGCACATCAAAAGTCGAGTCATCTAATTCGATCTCCATTCATATATGAAACAATCTCACGGACCGTTCCTTCAGATAGATACCGAATCAGGATTCCTCGAATCTTCACCCACATCGGGATCAAGTTCAGAAAATCAGGACCTGGCTCGTCCTCCCACCGCTGCAACACGACGAGCCATCCGTTATACGTGTAAGGACAGGAGCAGAGAACCATAGAACCATCTCCATATCATGCTCAGTCTCGAACAGGAACTAAAACTTTTTTTTGGTCTAAATGTTAAGACGAAGGAGTAAAATTAAGAACCAAAGATATTAACACAAACTGAAACTTCCCTCCGCCGATAATACGGCCGCGCAATCGAGATCTGTCGACAAGCCACTCAAAAGGAAGTGTATCGATCAATGGGTAGAGATCTCGACTTCTGGGGCCGAGAACTCGACCAATCAAACTTTGACGGTTGATTTGTTGCGCTTCAGCGTAAGCGGTTTATGGGACGATGATTTGAGCATCTGCTAAACCCAAAGCGAGATGTGTCAACGCTCTTCGCCGATTGTTCAAAGCCATAGCCGCCGGTAAAACAGTTGATCAGAGAGTTTATCGCACCGGTCGTCGAAAAGGGGAATTAGGATTAGTTCTAGAACAAAAATGATCGATGAATATTTACCTTTTACAATGTTCATTTATTATTAAGTTTTAAATATAGTTACGTCATTGCTAATAACCACCGTGTGTGGTTTACTTTTGGCCACGTGCTTGGACCTACTAAACCCGTTTTACATTATGAGAGAATTTTGTTTCTTCTTTCTTTTTTAATCGAGAAATCGACCCTTCCTTTCAAAATAAAATCTCCCACGAATTTTATTTCTTTTTAAATTAAATAAGAGAAAATGGGAAATGACTGAAAAACCGAGTGAAAGACAGGAAATTACGTCTCATATTTGGGCGTAACCCGATTCGATTCAACCCATCCCCATTTCTCGGATTCTACCCAAGATAAAAAAAAATTTACTCCCAAATCGAGTCAAAATCCCTAATTTTTACGATTCTCTCTCTCGTCTCTTTTCTCTCTCTCGAAACTTAATAATCAGTGAGATCAGTCGGTGATCAACGACGATGGTGGAAACGAGAAATGCTTCCAAGAAGACAAAGCCGAAGAGTCCTGCGGCAGAGAGGGAGCCAAAGAAGAGGCGGCGGGGAGAAGCGGCGGTTGAAGAAACACCCGGAGAAGCCTTGGATGCGTCGGTTACGGTTCCGGCTCCTCATCCGAGTGTTGAAGGAGATTCGGCGGAGACGAGAACTGGAAAAAACACAGAGGAGGCCTTTACGGCGGAGATGGCGGAGACGGCGGAGGGAGACGATGACAAGGCGACATAGTCAGATGAAGAAGTAGAAGACAAAGATGGAGTAGAAGATGATGAGGCGGATGAATCAGAGGGGGAGGAATCCGATGAGACCGGCGGTCGGAATCCGGTAAGTAAAACCCTAATATAAGTAATACTAGGAAAACTAGTTAAGTATATGTGGTAATGTATTACTAGGATAACTAAGGATTAGTAGGATATCTAAGGTAAAACTAGTTAAGTATATGTGGGATGTTTTAAATCTCCACTTAAAAAGCAACTACTGCATTCTTTTTTTTTTGAAACCAAAATTTCATTTATGATAGTGAATACTGAATACTCTTACATAATTGCTACATAAAAATACGAACGTGTGTTACATCGTTCATTGTTCTTAAATATTTGTTGCATGCTTTGCCAATGACATTCCTTTTTATGATAGTTTAACACTGAATATATAATATAAAGAGACACTTCAACTTTTAATAAAAGAAAATATAATTAATATTTAAAAAATACCAAAATTATAAAAAGAAAATTGGAAAAGAAATGATAATAAAAATCATATAACTTAAACAATTTAAAATACCAAAACACTTAAACATCCAAATTTGATAATGATACACATCTAAAATGCTAAAAATAAAATAACATAACTAATTAAGTTTTTAAAACCTCTTCATTAGTGTTCACTGTTGGTTAAAAAAAAGAAAAAAATACTTATTGGTTTTTTTGTAATTGGTTTGAGAGTACTAGTTCATGAAACGATTTTAGTTTTTTTTTGTTTAGAGAATAACCTAAGAAATTACATATATAATTATTAAGGTAGATATTTTTCCTTCTTTTTTTTTTCCTTTTCCTTTTTTTAGCAAAATTTCACAGCTTTTTTTGTTACAAAATCATGAGAAGTAAATATGTAGAATTATCCTTTTTTCCTTTTTTCCTTTTTTGGAAAATTCCAACAGATTTTTTTGTTACAAAATTGTGAGAAATAAATAGTTTATAATGGTAAAATCCAAATAATTTCCAACAAATATTTTGTTAATAATTTCCAACAACTTTAAAATTATTGCTAATTTCCAACATTATAATAATTATTGGAAAATACCAACGGAATTCCTACGAATTACGCGACGTAATTGCCACAACAATAATTGTCAGAAATTTGCAATAAATTTCCAACAAATAGAATGCCGTACAAAAATTTGTGAGATATTTATTGGAATATTGCAATAAAATATGATTGTTGGAAAAATCTGTTGGAATATTACATGTTTTCTTGTAGTGTAGGATATCTAGGTAATACTAGGATTTCTTGGTAAAACTAGGAGAACTAGGTAATACTAGGAGAACTAGGTAATACTAGGATTTCTTGGTAAAACTAGGATATCTAGGTAATACGAGGATAACTTGGTTATATTGTGTGTTGTTGGTGAAACTGTATCTTTGTTTTGTTGCAGGGAGCCTCGGAGGAAACAATAGCCCTACGACCTCTTAAAATGTATTTCCCGCCAGATCAGTATAGTGAAAGCGTGAAGCTACCAACGCGGTGCTACATCGAGGAAACCTTGACAACCTTGGATGAATTGAATCTCACTCCGGCGGAGACGTCATGGTTTGAGGACCATCCGCAGTTCTCCCACATTTTTCACATGCCGAGGAGCAATCACAAGGTTCAACCCATGTGGATGATTTTTTTTGCTGCGTACTACTGAAATCAAAAGGAAAAAAGGAAGATTGGTTTGTGGTTAATGACATTTCCATCCGATACAGATTACGAGAGCACGCGCCTATTTCAGGAATCAACTGCCACAACTATCCTATCAACTGGAAGAGACAAGGATCCTTGGACTTCTAGAAGAAGTATTTCGACGGGAAGGTTTTACGTGAAGACGTGAAAAAGAAGCTTGACGAAATGAGACCGGATGAGACTGGAGATAGGCTGAAGATGGTGGTGTTGTATTTCTTGAGCAGCATTGTTTATTGTCCCAGCAAAACTGGAAATAAAGCCAAACCCGTGTTGGACGTATTTCTAAGATACGTGAATGATCTGGATTTATGTCAGACATTTCCTTGGGGCAGATTGTCGTTTGAGTACATGTTGGAGTCTATTTACAAGACGATGAATCATTTTAATGGGAAGGTGTCGGGTTCATGGACGATTCCTGGTTTTTGTGTTCCATTGGAGGTATAAACTTAGGACTTTGCATTTTAACTAATGTTTTTGTAATGTCTAATTTTTTAATTTATTTTTGTAGCTTTTGGTGGTGGAGGCCATTCCCAAACTGAGAGACATCTTCCGAGAAGCTGTACCATTTCCTTACGACGATTGTCCGAGGATGTGCAAGTACAAGTGAAAAGGCGACATGAGAGGGTGGCCTCTTGAGACAGTATACGAGAAACTCTGTGATACTAAGGTTAGTAGTACTAGCATAAATTGGTAATACTAGCAGAAATTGGTAATACTAGCAGCAATTGGAATAATCAAATTTTGACTGTTTAAATGTGTTAAAATTTACAGGACATTGATAGTGTGTTGGTAGCTACGTCTGAGGAGAATGAGCTATTGGAAGAGATCATGGAAAAAGAGGACGATGTCGATGAGCACGATATTGTGTGGAAAGTTGGTGCAAGCGTCTAGACCAAGGATTAACTATTAGGTTCGAAGATATGCTGGAAGAAGATTTGAAAGGACCACAACCTAAGAAGACATGAAGAGTAGAGAAAGAACGCCGAAATCATAAGGCTTCTGTGGAGGAGTTGGCCGCCGCGTTTACATGGGAGAGCAGATGAGTTTGCTTGTGGTGAAGGTAGTGAGATGGACGAAAGGATCAAGCCTCTTGAAGAGTTTGTGAAGGCTCAGAAGTCTCGGAGGGGAGGTGGTGATGGTGTTTAAGAGACACCGATGATTCTCTACTATGTTGTTGTTTTTGGAACTTTTTTAGGTAATTTCTGAAGGATTATGCTGTTTGTTCAAGGTTTAATTCCCAAATTACAACCTAACACATAATCTTAAACAGATCTAGGTTCTTGCAAAACGAATCATAAAACCAACCAAACCTGGATCATTACCTTTCAGATTGCAGCGGATAATTGATGGTAATGACAAGATCAGTCTAGAACAGATGAATCACCTGCTCCTCCTTTGGTATCCACACTCTTACAAGCAAGGGACGGCTGCTAGACCAAAGAGATGGATCAGATCAGAGAGAGAGGTTAGAGAGACAAAGAGACTCGCGGCCACCAAAGGAAAAATCGCAAAGGATAGCTGATCCCTTAGGGTTTTCGAATCCTTATTAACTCTCTAATGGGCCCAAGTCTAATGACTAATGGCTCATTTGTTATTTGGGCCCAAGACACAAATCAGACAAAAGCCTGCATTTTGTCTGGCCCAATTCTCTGATCCAATACAGTAAATGCCATTGCATCTTACCGTATTAATTCCATTTAACTTTCCCGTTAGTTATGGTGTGTGACCCTTCGGGATCATACAATACTGGTAATAAGTCCTAAACTTATAGATCAAGAGCGGACTCTAGCAAGCCATCATGATCACCCAGTATTTATGACTTATGTCTGATCTCGACACTTATCATACTTTCTAGAGATAGTACGGTAGATTTCAGGACATTCCCAACAATCTCCCACTTGTACTGGAATTCTACACAGGACATTCCCAACAATCTTCCGATTGTACTGGAATCCTACATTCCCTAGTCCTTTTGTCTTAATATCTCGATCTGGCATAAGGCAAGATGCGTGTCATCCTTATATAGCCAGACCATGTTTATCGGACCAGATTTGATACTGACAATGCAAACGACTTGGGCAAGTCCGTTTGGGAATGGCCATTCTCTTACCAGCTATCAAATCTCCGATTGGCCTAGAGATATTACCTCCGTTAAACGGCAGGGACAAATCCCATCTTGTTCCATCACTATGAACTACACAATTCATAATACACCCAACCAAGGTCCGTATAGATCCCAGTTACGAAACAGCGTTAGACAATGATCAAAGCGCATTACTCCATGTGCAGCCACATGCATGCGAACTCAGGTCTAAGGACTATACTCTATAGTCGTATATGAGAACTTCTTATGACACAGATATTAATATCTTGCAGAGTTCTCATCAGCGGGCCATGTCCGGTCATATGCTCCCCTACATATACCTATGTGTCGACTTTGATGCCGCGCATCTATGACCCCTCGAAACTTGGTCATAAGTCTCAACACAATCTAGTCTCAACAGGTTGTTGGTGTTCCAATTTCAACAACCTTCGACTATGGACACTATGATTTATGTCACTTCGTTAAATATGGGGTTTCAGGATCAAGTCTACTCATGTACTTCGATGGCCCATATATAATGACATGAATCATTTTGGAACGATTATTTATATCACAGTTAAAATAATCCAGAAATCATTAGATTTCATAATAAAACCAAGCCTCAAAGGCATCTACAAGTGAAAACCCTATGGCTGAGGCAGCATCCCAAGCTCCTTCCAGACACGCAGTTCCACTTGCCCTTCCTTCAACGTTCTACTGTTGCTCAGGCTCTGCATATTATAACAAATATCAGTGCCACAACCAGTATCCAATACCTATAAGGTATAACTTGAAGTAATAACATGAATACCTGAGGAAGTAGTTTCATACATCAACTTCAACTCCTCATAATCTTCCATGAATTTAATGCAATCTCTCTTCCAATGCCCAGTCTCTTTACAGTAGCAGCACTTACCAACGTAAGAGGTATCTGACTCGGGCTCAGAAGACACACGCTTGCCATGATTCAAAATCTGGACAACTTTGTCTTCACCCTTGTCAGCTTTAGGTTTGGTAAACCTACCCTTCTCCTTCATGAGATTGTACAGGGTGCTCTTCACGTTTGGCTCAACTGTTTTGAGCATGTCATGCAGTTCAGTCAACGTCTTCGTTAAGCCTTTCTTGATATAGTCCCTTACGAACTTATCATAGATTGACGGCAGTGACTGCAGAATGATATCAGTTGCCAATTCTTGGCTAACTGGATAATCCAGTTTCCTCAGGTTATCAATGTAACCCATCATTTTACTGATATGAGGACTTACTGGATGATCGATCGGTAGCTTGCAGCTAGTGAGAGATTTAACCAACTGGTATCTCTCCACTCTTACCTGCTCCTGAAATCTCAATTTCAGGCTGCTGATCATCTCTATTGGCGACTCCATGTTCTCATATTGCTTCCGCAACTCTGAGTCCATGGTAGCCAATATCAGACCACGCACATCTACCGCATCATTATAATGCTTATTCCAAGCATTATATACTGCATGACTGGCTTTGGATCCGATCCTCTCGGGGAGAGCTTTCTCAAGGACATAGTCCTTTCTCTCATGCCTGAGAACTAGCCTCAGGTTCCGAGACCAAGTCAAGAAATTTGATCCGTTCAGTTTGTCCATCTCAAGGACATACCGGATCGAGAAAGTGTTTTGATTGTTTGTGCTTGTCATAGCTGAAATTTAGAGATAAATAGAGTTTTAGTTATTAAGTTCATAAAAGAGTAATCTTAACAACTTATAAGAAAACTCGCATTGTATTCAAAATTTCTTTGTTTAACCTCATAAGAATACAATGATTCCGAGACCCATGTTTAGCTAAATCCAAAGTGGGCCACTGGCCGTCACCCAGAATTAGCTTTACTTGGTAAGCATACACACAGCTAGTTATAACCAATAACTCTCGGTTGTGAATTGGACCCGAGGCCCAAATTCACCAGATGTCTCAAGGCCCGGGACTCCCGATGGCCCAGTCAAGGAAACCAATCTCTTACAGCCAAATAATCACTAATCTCTGGGACTCCCAATGAAATTAGTGACTATATACTACTTTACTTACGCGAAAACAGACACCTCACACTGTAAGCCATATCTGTAATCGAATAAGCGTTAAGTAGCTGACAAGATTGGAAAGACATCCAAGCTTGATATTGTTTTTGAGGATTTTTAGTTTATTTCCAAAAATAGAAGATTACTATTTTGGGAAACTTTCTTATTTTAGAAACTTTCTAAATTTAGTAACTTACTAAAAATAGAAATTTCTAATTTAATATTTTATAAATATTTTGGGTTGGGTCACAAATTATAGGCCCAATTCTTGGCCCAAGACCATAGAATTCCAGCTGGCCCAATAATTTGACATAACCGATCTGGTTTATTAATTCTGGTCCAAGACCAAATTAACTATCAAAACCATCGGTTATTTACTAAACCATACCAGCTCTAAATTATTTGGTCCAACCAAATCAAACTTAGACTAGCCTTCGGTTTAGGTTAAATTCAATTTTTTTTTTTTTTTTGAATTTCAATCCGGTTTAACCAGAAAATAAATAATACCATGTATTAAATAATTTCCAGCAAACCGCGATTCGGGTTAACCGCTTGAACCACCAATTAAATTGGATCGGTTCAGTTAAATCTAAAACCGGGAAGAAACACCTAGTGTTTTAGCCAATTTGATTTAACTTGCGGTTTTAGGCTTTAAACACACAATTAACCGCCAATTTAATGGACCGGTTAAATCGGTGTGGTTTTGGGCAACGAACCGCGAAGCTCGGTTTAACCGATTGACTATTCGCGGGACGTAAAATTTTAATGGGCCAAACAATCGGATCCTAGATCCAACTCGGCCCATTAACGCAATTGTGGGCCCATAATGCATCCGAGGCCCAATGATCCAACGGCGCATGTTGCGCATGCTCACGATCGCAAGATCGATCATCGCATGTGATCATCCTCGGTACAATGCATCATGGCCCACGCATCACGCTCGATCCATCTTGCCTCACGATCGATTACGCTCGATCTCGGCCAAGATCATGCGATCGTTTATAAATCGGCTCACACATGATCGATTATTAATTGGCTCACACATTATCACACGCACACACAATATCACACGGCACACGCACATGATCGTGAGCCAATATAGGGTTTAATTAATCAGCATAACAAATATTACACGCCACACGCATACCACAAGCCACATGCGATTGTTATCAAAATCGATTTTCAACATTAATAATCAAACAAGATTCACGATTCTGAACAAAGTCAACAAACCGAATCCAATTCAATAATGAATGACCTAATTCATTCAATTAAACAAACGCTTTAAAACGAATTAACCATAAAAGGTCAACTAGCGATTCATTCCAATATGATTTAGTCAAAGTTGATTCCATTAACCATAAAAGACAAAACGAATTTGATGAATCGATTATTGAATGTTCATAATGTTGATTGCTTTATTCAACGATCCAAATTACAAGAAACCAAAACCTGGCTCTGATACCACTGAAGGATTATGCTGTTTGTTCAAGGTTTAATTCCCAAATTACAACCTAACACATAATCTTAAACAGATCTAGGTTCTTGCAAAACGAATCATAAAACCAACCAAACCTGGATCATTACCTTTCAGATTGCAGCGGATAATTGATGGTAATGACAAGATCAGTCTAGAACAGATGAATCACCTGCTCCTCCTTTGGTATCCACACTCTTACAAGCAAGGGACGGCTGCTAGACCAAAGAGATGGATCAGATCAGAGAGAGAGGTTAGAGAGACAAAGAGACTCGCGGCCACCAAAGGAAAAATCGCAAAGGATAGCTGATCCCTTAGGGTTTTCGAATCCTTATTAACTCTCTAATGGGCCCAAGTCTAATGACTAATGGCTCATTTGTTATTTGGGCCCAAGACACAAATCAGACAAAAGCCTGCATTTTGTCTGGCCCAATTCTCTGATCCAATACAGTAAATGCCATTGCATCTTACCGTATTAATTCCATTTAACTTTCCCGTTAGTTATGGTGTGTGACCCTTCGGGATCATACAATACTGGTAATAAGTCCTAAACTTATAGATCAAGAGCGGACTCTAGCAAGCCATCATGATCACCCAGTATTTATGACTTATGTCTGATCTCGACACTTATCATACTTTCTAGAGATAGTACGGTAGATTTCAGGACATTCCCAACAATTTCTTCTTTTGCTACCATTGTTTTGATCGGAGAACTGGTAGAACTATGTTACTATTTCCAAGTAGTATTTTGCATTGATTGACCCTTTAATTCATGGTATAACTAAGTGAAACAGGTAATACTAAGTCTTAAACAAAACATAGATAGCAAATAATCAACAATGAAGGGAAGGGAAGTTGATAATAAGTCTTACTTAAACAATACATAGATAGATAGCAAAACATAACATAACCAAGTTGAAAGAAAGTTGTAGATCATC
The DNA here is from genome assembly GCA_030180135.1 of Orychophragmus violaceus. Taxonomy (NCBI): domain Eukaryota; kingdom Viridiplantae; phylum Streptophyta; class Magnoliopsida; order Brassicales; family Brassicaceae; genus Orychophragmus; species Orychophragmus violaceus. Next base: position 62,798,180 of record CM058233.1, read on the forward strand.
ATAATGTCCACCAACTACTTGAGCTTGGCAATCTCTTTTCGCAATTCTTCAATCGTCTTGTCCTGCTCTTCAACCTTCCGAAGTAGCTTCTTAATCTCTTCTTCGACACCAAAAATCCATGGCTGACGAAAATGAAGTCTATCATCCTATCAAAAAATAAAACAAACACTTCTCTAATAGTTATATCCAGTATTACTAGTTCTACATACGAAGAACATTCATATAGTTTTACCTAGTTTTACCAGTTCTACAGACGAAGAACATTCATATAGTTTTACCTAGTTGTACCAGTTTTACCCAGAAAAACAAAGAAGTGAAATTTTACTTTAAATTGGCTGCAGGTGAAATACCTACTGCCCGGTAAAGTGTCGAAATCATGCTGAAACTTTGGA
>CM058233.1:62799071-62846880 GCA_030180135.1 Orychophragmus violaceus
AAATATACTATTAAATGTATTTTTTAAATATTATTATTATTATTATTTTTTTTTTTTTGGTCAACTGAAAAATATTATTAAGTAGAGAGATTGTTACATGAGTGAAGATAATGTTACATGAGTGAAGATATTGTTACATGAGCCAAGAGATGACAAGAGAAGAGGAGCAAAGGCGAGCAGTACGGGCTAAGGGATCCGAGAAAACATTAGCCGGGCGTTTAATGTGGTGGAAGGCAAAGGATGTATCCGCTAGCCTCAAAACATCATGGAGATAAAGCTCAACAGAGTGATGAGCTGAGAGAGCCGATGGATTCATGAGAGGACGGTAGATAAGTGATGCATCTCCACAGAAAGTGACCTGACGGTACCCGAGACGTTTAACATGCATAACCGCCTCACGGAGAGCTAAGGCTTCGGCTTCAAGGGAGGACGTAAGAGGTAAGGTGGATGAGGATGCCCGGAGTATGAATTCGCCGCAAGCAGAGTGGAGGGTCCAAGCAATACCACCAGGAGAGTGCGGATTAACCCAAGAAGCGTCCACTGTACAACAGTAAGACCGAGAAATCTGTAGAGTTTCTTGAAACGTTTCCGGAATGACCACAGAGGAAGGGAAGTGTTGCAGATTATTGTGGGGAGAAGCAGAGACAGCTTCATGCCACAGTGTATAGTCTTTGATGGCGGTAGCAATGATATCAACTACATGCCATCGGAGATTGCGAAACAGCAAATCATTTCGAGATTTCCAGATCCGCCAACCGATAAAGGGAAACAAGAAGCGTCGATCATGAGCAGAAGGGTCGGCGGTCATAAGAGCTTGAAAGATTGAGAGAACTGATGGGTTTGGATTGAGCTGGAGACTCGACAAAGCAAGCCCCGCGAGCTCCCAGACCTCGCGAGCAACACTACAATGAACAAAAAGATGTGAAACGGTTTCAGAAGAGGCACCACAAAGCAGGCAGTCTGAGGGAGCACGGAGAGTACGCTTGCGGAGGGCATCCGCGACGGGGAGAGCGTCGGAGAGAAAGCGCCACCAGAAGTGTTGGAGCTTGGGGGGGATATTCATCGGCCAAAGAGACTTACAGAGTTGAGCACGGAGACGAGATGGCACATCCAGAGGCGTCAAAGGCTTAACGAGCTGATGGTAGCCAGACTTAACAGTATATTCACCCGAGGATGTAAACATCCAATACGGTTTATCAGGTAAAGCAGTGAGCGAGGGGCGAATACGGATAGCCAAAGCTTGGTCCTCCGGGAGGAGATAGGTCTGCAGGGCACGAATGTCCCAGAGGGGGGTACCGGGAAGGAGAAGAGCAGAGACCGTAGAGGTCGGTGGGAAGGTGTGGGGCCAACATTTGGCGGGACGGGGAGGCTGGTCAAGCCACGGATCAGACCAAATACGGATATCTTCCCCGGTGCCTACACGCCAGCGGATTCCTTGTCTGAGAAGGGATGTACCCTCACATATGCTGCGCCAAGCATGGCTAGGTCGTGAGCCGACCGGAGCATCTAAGAGTGTAGACTTGCTATAATATTTAGCCCGATAGACTTGAGCGAGGAGAGAAGAAGGATGAGAGAGGAGACGCCAGCTTTGCTTAGCTAAGAGGGCAATGTTGAACTTGCTTAGGTCTTTGAAACCCAAACCCCCATATTGTTTGAGGAGTGTCAGGCGATCCCAGGAAACCCAGTGAAGCTTATGGTGATGCGCGGAGTGAGACCACCAGAATTGTCGCATGAGACGGTTGAGATGTTCAACCAGTCTACGGGGGAGGAGGAAGCAAGACATGCTATATGTTGGCAAAGCCGTGACCACTGATTTAAGTAAAACTTCCCGTCCATCGGGGGAGAGAAAACGGGTGGACCAATTGTCCAGCTTGCGCTGAACCCGGTGAGCAATGTAAGAGAATACGTCAACCTTATTCCTGCCAATTGATTCAGGTAAACCGAGGTAACGTCCAAAGCCCCCAAGGTTGGTGATGCCAGTGAGGGAGGCGAGCGATGTTTGAAGCGCTGGGGGCACCGCTTTGCCGAAAAGAAGCGCTGATTTCTGGAAATTGACATACTGTCCAGAGGCCCGAGCATAAAGCTGCAGAAGATGGAGTAGATGCTGGCAATCGAGAGCGGAGGCCTGACAGAAGAGAACCGAGTCATCAACGAAGAGCAGATGAGAGAAAGTCGGGCCTCCACGGCTGGCCTTGAAGCCATGAATAAAGCGCGTCTGAGTGGCGTGAGTGAGTAAAGAGGAGAGTCCATGCGTGCAAAGAAGGTACAAATAAGGTGACAGAGGGTCTCCCTGACGGAGGCCACGATGTGGCTGAATGGGTGAACCCGGAGATCCATTTAAAAGCACAGAATATGAGACAGATGTAACGCAAGTCATAATCCAGGAACACCAGAGCGGAGAGAAACCGAGCTTATGGAGCACCCCTTCCAGATACGCCCATTCAAGTTTATCAAAAGCTTTGGTAATATCCAGCTTGAGGGCCATGAATGGAGATTTGGTACGCATCGACCGAAGGGAGTGGATAAGCTCATGGGCAATAAGAACGTTATCAGTGATGAGACGACCAGGGATGAACGCCGATTGAAATTCCGAGATAATATCATTGAGAAAAGGCTTCAGACGCTCCGCCAGAACCTTGGAGAGTAGCTTATAAGCAACATTACAAAGGCTAATAGGCCGAAAATCACGGACCTTAGTTGGGGCAGGGAGCTTGGGAATAAGGCAGACTTGAGTCTGATTGAGCTCGGGATCAAGGTTGCCCGTTACGAAGAAATGCTGAATAAAAGCCACGACACTGGCTTTAATAGCAGGCCAGGGAAAACGATAGAAACCGGCATTGAAGCCATCAGGGCCAGCAGCCTTATCGACATTCATATGAAGGAGAGCTTGGTAAATTTCCTCTTCAGTGACAGGCTGGGTAAGAGCGTGGTTCATGGCTTCCGTGACCGTTGGCTGTAAATGTTGCAACACTGAGTCCATTTCCGGTGGTCCAGAGGGACTATACAGTTCTGAAAAATAGTGATGGATCTCATGGTGTAGCTCGGAATCAGAGGTACAGGTAGAGCCGTGCTCAGTCTCCAACACTGTTATACGATTAGCACATCGACGCTGTTGTGTCACGGTATGGAAAAACTTAGTGTTGCGGTCCCCTGCTTGAAGCCAATTGATGCGGCTCTTTAGACGCCAATATTCCTCCTCCAGCGTGTATTCAGCATGAAGTTGGCGTTGCAGGTCTGCAAGTAAATGAGAGTTAATAGGAGAAGAATCAAAAGCATTCTGAATAGCTTCCTGGAGAGAGTGAATGTTATGCCGAGAGTTAGTGGCGTGTTGACGCTTCCAGTATAAATATATACTATACCTACGTTTTAAATTAAGTATGGTTTATTTTTTAAATATTTTTAACAATATAGTAAAATATTGTAAATAATATACTAAATTTTAATATTATATATATAATAAATTATTAATTTTATTTATGACCCCGATTAAAATATTTTTTGGGTCCGCCACTGATTGGAGGTAACTTAGTGACTTGGAAGACGAAGAAGCAGAAAGTGGTCTCATGTTCAAGTGCTGAAGCTGAGTATAAAGCAATGAGGAAACTCACAAACGAGTTGACATGGCTGAAGGCTTAAGGACTTTGGCATTGAGAAATCAAGTCCCATTACCTTCCATTGTGACAATCAGGCTGCAATCCATATAGCCACAAAATCGGTGTTTCATGAAAGGACTAAACACAGAGATTGATTGTCACAAGGTCAGAGAGAAGATTGAAGATGGAACTGTCTTACCCTGCTATACAAGAAGTGAATATCAGTTAGACGACATCTTCACCAAAACTGCAAGTCTCAAGGTTTGCGATCACATCTTTAGCAAACTAGGACTTGTATCCATTCATGGTTAGAACTCTCCTGATTCATGAGCAGCATACTCTTTTTCCCTTGATGTGGTTTTGTCCCAAGCAGTTTTCCATATCAAGGTTTTTTTTAATGAGGTGTTGCCATGATCATTCCAAGCTTAACCTTTAGGGTGATTCCAAAGTCTAAGCTTGAGGGGGAGTATTGATCATGAGATATCTATTGAGATGAAGTTCTAATGATCAGAGACGGATAGCTTAAAGACTATCATTCCACATGGATGCTAGGAGGAGTAACCAAACTAGACATGAAGAATCCGTGGACAGTATCCACGATGAACAGTAAAAACAGTCTTGTCTCTTTAAGATATTTTAGATTAGCTTCTCTTGAAAGCAAAAATAGTCTAATGACTCTTTCTCTATATTGTAACTTCTGATATTGAAACTTAAATCTAAGAAGTTCTTATTCTCTCAAACTCTCTCTAACCTTTTTCTCTTATATTATTGGGCTTAAATCTACAAATCTCAGTTTTATTCTCTCAAATTCTAACACTCTGTAACACTGAACTGTCGGCTGCACAACCCTGATTCGAGACCAAGCCTCTTTAGTGTTGAAAGAAAGTTTAAATACTTCACTATTCCCCTTCCATAACCAGACATCACCGCCTTGATTTGTGTCCCTGGTTCTCAATGTACCAACTCTGCAGACTTTACTCAATGTACCCATCTCTTTCGTGAAAGAAGGTGAACTCTCTCTCTCTCTCTCTCTCTCTCTCTCTATCTCTCTCTCTCTCTCTCTCTCTCTATCTCTCTCTCTCTGTAATACCATGTATCAATAAATGGTCAACGGGCAGCAGAAAAGTTAACAGAGGGAATTTTCGTAATTTTGAGAAGTTAAGGAGCATTTTGGTAATTTTACCAAAAAGTGATCCGGAGGCTAAGACGGGCCAAATGTTATTCTTTTTTTAATAAAGAAAACATTTAGAAGACCAAGAATGGTGGAAACGGACCGTAGATGAGTTTTTCGGATTGTCGGGAAAGGAAACCAATAAAACCGACAAAACTTGTAAAATTCATTGCGGGAGCTACGGGAATCCGATTGAGGTGAAACGACTTGAAAAATGCTTTGAAAAGAGTCTAGTACTTTAAAAAGGAGTTTTGGGAAATTGATTCAGAATCTACGTGGGTTTTTAGAGGAATTGATGACGTTTAAGTGATTAAAGAGCTTTATGAGAATTAGGCTCAATTAATCATTTCAAGTGTCATTAGAGAATACTTGGTAAGCAAGTAACAACTAAACAAAATTATTTTTTTTCAAAAAAAGAAGGAGAATCACCTGGTAAAAGGAAGGAGGAGGTGAAAAGAATTTTATTTGTTATAAAAAGAAAAGTAAGATGGCAAGAAATCATTGGGTACTATGGAAGCAAGAATAGAAATGAATCTGGATGGTTTTGGGAATAATGGCGTGGCATAAGGAAACTTGACACACTGAAATGAGTATGTTGAGGTGGGAAGAGATGAGTGGATGAGAATCCATTGAATCTCCTTTGCGTGACACAAAAGGAGGAGGAAAGATATGCAATGAACTTATCTTGTTGTCGTGGCTGTATGGATGGGTCAGAGATCCATTTGTCATTAATCTAGTCCATGATGTTTTTTTTATAAATAGAGGATCAATCCTCTTCATTTTAAACATCCCATCAAGAAGAAAAGAAAAGAAGAGAAGAAGTGTGAGGGAGAGGAAGGAAGAGAAGAAGAAGAAGAAAAAGAAGAAGAAGAAGAAGAAGAAGAAGAAGAAGAAGGCCGGAGGAAGAGAAGAAGAAGAAGAAGAAGACCTGAGGAGGAGAAGAAGAAGACGGTCGGAGGAAGAGGAGAAGAAGAAGAAGCCGGAGAAAGAGAGAAGATGAAGCATAATTAAGAGAAGAAGAAGAGAGAGAGATGGAGGAGAAGATGAAGCGTGAGAAAATAAGAAGAGAGAGAGAGATGGAGGAGAACCAAAGGAGAGAGAAGATAAAGCTTGAAGGAGAAGGAGAGAGAGAATCAGAGGGGAGAGAGAGAGAGAACCGGAGGAGAAAGAAGATGAGGATGGTCCGGAGGCTCGATCGGAATCACTAAGGTCAACGATACGGTCAAGTGTGGGTCAAGGTCGGGTCAAAGCAAGTCGACGATTCGGGGAAGGTTTGGGTTAGCGTCGGGTTCGTGCCGGGTCATGTCTGGTCAATCCGTCTGTCCATCGTCATAATAAAACTGTGACACTACAAGAAAAAGGCCTTTCTTAGCGTCCGAAAAACGCTTTTTTGTGTGCTATCGTATTGTCGTATACTATAGCGTTTTTTAACTGCAATTAAATATTGTATAATAGCGTTTTATTTTTGTTATTATTTACAGTAATTATACTATAACAGTCCCATTACTGTTATTAGTGTAAATGTTTGTGAAATTGGTTTTGACATTTCATTTCCATTTGTTCTTACGAATCTAAATAGTTTAAAATGAAATTTAATCATAGAAACTAAGAAATTAACATTAAACATTCAATGTAAGTTTACAAAATATAGCAACAAACACCTATGGTTTACAAAAGATAGATCAACAAACATTCATAGTATCCCATGGACGTCTATACTCTACTTCTATGATCTCCTATACATCAATTCCTTGATCATCATCTGCTTCTTGTTGTTGCGGTTTGTGGTCTGATTCCGGATGCTGCTAGTCCGCAAATGTTCTCTTATCTCGCTTCCATCATGGCCTCCTTTTAGTTCTGGTCCAAAAGGCAAACAAAGATCATAAATGGCACAGAAAGATCAGAATGGTAGAATTAGCACTATGGAACAATGAGAACTAGTTCACAAACAGAAATTAATGATGCAGCAGATGACAAGCTCTAACCAACTGCAATGAATGATGAGAAGTTTAAACCAAATGCAATGAAGCAGTTGAGAAAGCACTTAACCAAATGCAATTTATGAGAATTAAAGCTGAGAAGCTATGATTAGATGGAAGTCTCGAAGAGTTGCATCTCTTCAGACAAACCATAATTACACATTCTCTCTGTATTTTCTCTGCAAGTCATTTCAAATCAATTTAATTAGTAAAAAAATATAATAATAGAGACTGCTTGGTTTCTCACAGTTGTTTCCCCATAAATAGAGGCAGTTAGGTTTCTTCTTTCTCATCTATTTTCTCTGCAAAACCACAAAAAAAAAGAAATCACAAGCCATTCAGTAACATCATGTCGTGGTGAAACAAGCTTTCAGACTTGGAAATTAACGACAAACTCAGAGCTTGGCGTTTTAGAGTGAAGATAATCAGGATCCACTCATATCAAATTTTCCAAGATGGACCGTTTTGGAGTTACATATTGGCAGACGAGGCTGTAAGTTTAAACTTTAAATCTTAAACTGAACATATCAAGCATGCATTAACACATCTGGCCATTTCTAAATTTGCAGGGAACTAAAACTGAGATGGTAATTTATCCATCAGAAGCAAGCAAATTTAAAGGACTTGAGGAACAAGAGGGCAAGTGGGTCGAGATTTTCAGGGTTCATGTTGAGAAGGCGTTTGCAGGTTTAAACTCTCCCTTCAGACTTAGTGTTATTGACAAGACTCGTATCAAACGCATCGACCCTCTCAACAACTATCACTACATGCATTTCAAATCGATGGGGCATATCCCTCACATCAACATTGACTCTCCTATAGGTATGATTGCTTAACACTAACCAAAACATAATCCTAAATCATGAATAAATATAAGTAACCAGATTTGAGAAACTTATCTTGTAGATATAATGGGCGAGTCTTCAATGTGAAACCCCTTGGAGTCTGTTATGCAGACCGTAAAAGGTCACGGCTTGTGTTCTACATAAGGGACAACATGTAAGTCAAGAGAAACTATAATAACAAGTTTACTATATTCACAAGTCTGTTATGACAGAAGGTTTTTTTGCATGACCGAGACCATCAAATTAAATGTGATGCAAATGGGGACACTGATTTTGCATTCATGGATGAGTGGGAAAACATTAGGGATCTTGGAGTGTTGATTGTGGTGTTAAAGATGTGGAGGATCCATAAGCACTTAATCGGTGATGATGAGGCATGGCTGGAAACTCATAGAGGCTTATCTGATTTCAGATTCAACCCCCGGATGGTAGAGGTTGATGATTTTAGGAGAGATCTAGCAAATAGTGACCCCTATGTTGCCAGACACGGTGCTATTGTGCCTCTCTAAGACATGAGTTTTATCTGCCCTATGTCTCTTCTCTGTCTCTTTAACTTAAACATGATGTGTTGTTGAACTTATCTCTTTTATTTTCTTGTTTCGGATCTTTACTTATGAATGTTTGTTTGTTTTTAATTTATGTTTTGTCTTTAGTTTTATGTTTCATATAGAACTGTTAGAAAATTTAGATGTATCTAACCTGAATAAGGTTATGCGGATTGGTTTTCTCAGTCCCACTGTTGCAACAAGATAGACCTGCAAACCAATAACACAATTATGTGGATTTATAATTCGTAAAAAAAACTTTCAGGCACATATAATCCACATATAATTACTAGAAACAATCAAGTTTGAGTGATTTTACCTTATAACTTGTCTGTTCTTATGCTAATAACCAAACTACAAAAGAAAATTAATGGTATAAATCGATTGAAACCACAGAAACCTTTAAGCAGAATCCAATACGCAGAAACATCCCAGCAAACATACCTTTAATCGAAGCAGTTATACAAGATCTGAGACGATATTTTCCTGCAAAATAGTAAACACGATTATGTGGATTTATAATTCGTAAAAACAACATTCAGTCACATATAATCCAGATATCGAGAATAAAGGTTGGATATAACCTGAAAATGGTGAAGCAGATTGCTTATCTTCCTTATGTTCGTGTTAAGTCATCTTCGAACTCTCTGGAGCTTAGATTCCTTCCCTAGTGAGATGAAACTAAAAGTAATTTAGGGTTCTTACATTCAGATTATAAAACATACCGAGAAATAAACACTGTTTTTAGCCCAAACGAGACTGACCTAGATATTGGGTTTGACGGGATTGACGGAGATGCCGAAGCTGAATAGGAGTGTCACCGGATACTGGAATTTCTGAGCACCGGAAAATGGGTTTTTCGAAGCCTATTAGCGAGAGAAAGGGGAAGAGAGAAGAGAGCAAATGAGAGGATTAGGGTTCGTAGGGTGAGAAATTGGAGCGAATGGGGAAAGAAATTAGGTCGAAGAGAGTGGGAATTGTGTCTGACTATGAGATTCGAGCAAATTTGGAGCCAAAGAGAGAAGAGAGGGAGGAGAGGGAAGAACACAAAAATTAGGGCTAAAAATTTGGGAATGAAATTTGGAGCCTAAAAATTTCTAAGTGTCGCGGTATAATTTTCGTTTTTTCCGCCCAAGACTTCCATAGTGTTTTCAATGTGGCTGTGCTATAAAAAGGGGGGTTACGAGATGCGTGTTTCTAATTTTTTAAGTCGAAAATCTATCATAGCGTTTATCCATATACAAGCGCTATCTAATACTAAGGTTAGTGTCAACAATAGCACAATCGCAAAAAACGCTATGCTCGTCTGCTATTAAAACCCAGATTTCTTGTAGTGTGAATCGGCTAAATTGTGTGTTGCATTTAGTTAGAATCATATAGATCCGGAATTGATAAACCGTAGTTTAGGTTGCATACCCGATTGATTGAATTGGTTAGAACGACTAGGTTGATCAATAACTCGGTGAACTAATTAAATGGGTTAGGTTAAGAGATGCATGCTAGTTAGCTTATATTTATAACATTGATAATTCGTTGATTGCTTGATTGGATGTTGCATTAAGTGATTGATAGTTCGTGGATTGGTTGATTGGGTGATGCATACATATAGAACGGCATGCTAGGACGCATAAGCATATATAAGTATTTAAGAACGTATCTAAAGGAATCTATATACGGGAAATTATGAGTTGATTAAAATACGGTTAAAAGACATAACACACTTAGAATATAATAACGAGATGGGTTAATTAGTCGGGTTAAGGGTAATGAATGGAAGTTAATGAATAATGAGATGTCGGGGAGTTAGTAATCTTACTAACTCTAAACCGACAGATCGAGGACTTATTAAAAGATACTTAGGAAGGGATAAGTAAAAGAAGTGGTGTGATTGATGGGCCGTCTACGGGATTAGTAATCCACTAATCCCAAGGTAGCGGATTGAATGAGTAAAGGTTAAGGATTAAATAAGTAAAGGTTAAGGAAATATGAAAATACTAATTAACCTAAATAAATGTTTGTGTGGTGTTGTGATTATTGATTGTGTGATTGTGTATCTACTTCGGTGTTGGGCCGAGTAGACTGTTGATTGCTTGATTGTTAATCTACTTCGGTGTTGGGCCGAGTAGACTGCACTGGTAGATACTTACTCTGGTGCGGAACCGGGTAAGTCTTGGTATGGTCGGGTGATGTGGAGGTTGGTGATAGGACTTGCGGGAGGGATTGGGGATTAAGATAGTGTTTCTATTTGACCTTGTTGGTATTGCGTGATAGAGTCCCAGTGAGTCTACTTGTTTACATTACTGTTATTAGGACTCTATAGGGCGCGTTAGATCCCGAAAGTCTAGATATGGCTTTCCGGTACTTCCGACTCGATTGGATCCTCGGGTAGTTACTTGATCGGACACGTGCCTTTGGAAAGTGATTCTGGTTATGATGTTAAACTACTGAGTGACGCCGGTAGGTGTGTAGTCCGGAGAATACGGGGTCGCGTCCTAGGGTCGGACTGCATGGAAGCTTGGGTTATCTAGGGTAACCCAAGTCACCGTGTATCGATGGACAGAGAACGGTGTCGTGTTTTCGTCTAGGAGTCGTGGGAGATTTTAGTTACCGTGGGGTAGCTAAGTGTTCCCGTGGAAGTTACCGAGTTCGCGTTTGGGGCCCATGGTGTGTAGATTGCGTTAGAGATGCGATAGATAGATCGAGTTTAATCGAGAGCATGTGCCGCAGGGTTCTCGATTCTCTTGGTTACTTTTGTGTTGTTGTGTTGTTATTCAAATGCTTGTGTGTTGTGGAGCTCATCACGTCTTGGTAACACGTGATCGGCTATTATACATGATTGTTATTTTGGGTTTGGGCGGGATTATTAGATTGTTAGCAGCCTTTTATTTGGGAGTCGTCTCACTGGGTAATCTTAGATTGCTCATTAGATTCTTTTGTGTTTTTCAGGTTTGGTATAGCTCGGCGGACGCGTAGGACTCTCGGAGTAGGTTCAGGTTGGCATTTGGCATCTGTTGTTACGCATTTTTGACTTTATTTTCGGTTTCGGATTTTATGGGCCCAATTAAATGATTTGTATTAGACTATATATCGTTATAAATAAGATTTATATTTTTAAAGTAATAAAAACAGAATAATTCCCTGATATACGGTTTAGTCTGAACCGAACACAACTCGTAGAAACGGTACGGGTTGAAAAGCCTCGTATCGTGGAAACGAGGTAAACGGAGTCAAGGATGGTTTGGTTCGAGCCTTTGTCTCAAACCGGACTGTCTCTGGCTTTCGTATTGTGACAAACTCTTCTTGTATGACTGCTCGGGTTCGATCGGTCATGTTCTTGTTTGATTGTTGGCCGGTCAGCTCGTCGGTCAGCGGAAAACAGGAAGGGGCGTTACTCTCTCTCTCTCTCTCTCTCTCTCTCTCTCTCTCGCTCTCTCTCTCTCTCTCTCTCTCTCTCTCTCTCTCTCTCTCTCTCTCTCTCTTACTATTTTGTTTTTTATGTATTGTGTTTGATCTGTGTTTATATATGCGTTGTCTCACGAGGTAGAGAAGCGCAACTTTGGCAGATCGCACTGGACTTAGTTGCTGCTGCTGCTCGTCACAGCTGGATTGAACTAGTAAATACATCAATGGACACATGGAGCTCTTAAGGACTATTTACTTATTAAATTCGAGATTTTTCTACAATTTTATCTTAGCACAGCCTCCTCAAAACGCATCAGGACAGCTACTTAGTAAGGACTGGCTCTTCTCAAAGATTATTGTCTCCAGATACCCTCCGTACACGAAAAAAATCTCGTATGCCCCTCGATTTTTTAGACTTTTTATTAACATTTTTTGTTTTAATCGAAAACTTGTGAATTTACCAAAAACCTTATGATTTTCGTTTAATTACATGACAAACCAGCCGGTTTTCTCGACCAAACCGCAATCCAATTTTTAACCGTAAATGAACCAAGGAAACCAAAAAATCGGTGGTTCACCCGATTTACCCGGATCGGATAACCCACAAATCGGATAACCCGCCCAACTCAAAGATATTAGAAATTACGATTTTAACCTTACTGAACACAAATAGGAAAAAATCACGCTAAAGTGACACCGATGGGATTCGAACTCGGGTGGCTATATGAAATAAAAACACCACAGGCACTGAACTATCGTGTTATATTGTTAATCTTTCAAGATATATTACATATAAAGTGATTTGGGGGAGAAGTGATCAATTCAAAACAAAATGGTATCCCAAAACAAAATCTATTTTTCTCGTGTAAAAAAAACCAAAAACACTAAATTTTTTATGTTCTTAAACTTTCCGTTTTTATTTAAATTTTTAAAAATAACGCGGATATATTAATATCTGAGTAAAACTATGAAAAACTGGTAAAACTGAGTAAAACTATTGACGTAAAACCGGTAAAACTGAGTAAAACTATTGATGTATAACTGGTGTACTTTGGCTGTTTTCAATATAATCAGTTTTACTGGAACTTTAAATTTGATTTTATAGTTGTACAATTGATTATACTCAATTAATATATGAATCTAATTCTTCTGCATATTAATATGTAACAACTTTAGATTTTTTCTTGGAAAATGATGGAGACATAGCCGAGAAATTAAAACCAACAAAAAGAGTACTACATAGCAGATAAATTAAAAAAAAAACAGAGTACGAGAAAATAAATTATTGGAGATAAGGAACATATTGATTCATGTAGAAGAACTTCAAGCACCGTTTGTACACGAAGCAATCCGGACAGTCGATTTCCATATCCCTAAGATGGCAAGATGCAGGGGGCCTTCGGTTCCGCAATGTTTGCATATAAACCGGTTTCTTCTCGACATTGATTCCATGCAGTATCCTCCTCAAGTTCTTCCAAACGCGGGCCACCAAATCCTCCTCATCTTCCCGCCAGTCACGGAAAGCAACTTTATCAAATGGACTTAGAGGATCGTCGTGGAGGAAGCGCAGAACACCCCATAGATAAGCAGCTTCCAGAATCTCATCCTCGCCCTCTCCAATGGCGGCATTGTTAAAATATAACAATCCCCTTTCCACATCACCCTCTTGGAAGTATGAGAGGAAACCTGATGTAAAACTGGTAAAACTGAGTAAAACTATCGATGTAAAACCAGTAAAACTGAGTAAAACTATCGATGTAAAACCGGTAAAACTGAGTAAAACTATCGATGTAAAACCGGTAAAACTGAGTAAAACTATCGATGTAAAACCGGTAAAACTGAGTAAAACTATCGGTGTAAACCCGGTAAAACTGATTGAAATGGTAAAGTAAAACTATTGAGGATACCTTGCACGAAGTTAGCCGCGCAGTTTTGATTGTCTAGGCATGTGTTCAGAAAATCCATGTGCTCATACGCACTGAGAAGATTCTTCACCAGGGTTGAGAGAGAGAGAGAGAACGGAGGACTTCAGGACTCTTGCCGGCTTCGTTCATAATTCTGCATGTTTTTCTCAGGTTGAAGTAATCGGCGCAGGAATTTTTCAAGGCTTTCTGTAAGACCTTGGAGAGGATTTCGATCGGAAATTGTTGAAGAGAGACAATCGATCTCCTGTTGGCCATGGTGAGTCTCTGTTTTTCAATCTTCTCTCTGTTTTTGTGTGGAAAACGGTTATGAGAGAGACGCAGAACTTCTCTGTATTTATAGACCCATAAATTTGTTTGGGTTGCGTCCATAAGACACATAGATGTGACGGTTCGCCGGCTTGTAATGATGAGCATCTTTCTTGGGTTTATCAAGCGACGGGTTGTCATCCTTGTCCCTGCATTAAACGGAGCATGTGATGTGACGGTTCACCGGATTGTAATAATGCTCCGTTTAATGCAGGGGACAAAGAAGGAAGACAAGCCGTCTCTTGACAAACCCAAGAAAGATGCTCATCATTACAAGTCTCTTCGAAAAACAGAGACTCACACAGTTTTACACAAGTTTTTCTCAGTTATATTAGTTATACAGAACGATGGAATTTTGGTGCCAAAACTTAAAACATAGTTTTACAAGAGTTTGTAGTTGTACAAAATTTTTTAATAGTTGTACTTTGGCTGTTTTCAATATAATAAGTTTTACTAGAACTTTAAATTCGATTTTATAGTTTTACAGTTGATTTTACTCAATTAATCAATGAATCTAATGCTTCTGTATTTTAATATGTTACAACCTTCAATCTTTGTAAATTTATCCTCCTATCTTGTCTGTTATTCCAAAAATGATCTTGCAAGTATATGAACATTGTTGGTGAAATTACTTAGTCGAGTAATTTTCCCAATATAATTTGATGTAATATCACCCATTGACCATAGTTAGGATAAAAGTGATTTTACAAGTTCAAATTTCATATAGTTATTATATGTTAAATATTTCATCCAATGATATTCATTATGGGGAAAATGTTATTTAAACCATGAACTTTCGGACCCCACGGATACATGACCCGGGTCCTACATGACCCTTCGAATTAAAAAATCCCGAATCTCTTGAATTCAAACCCTAGAAATCGAAATAATTCCAATTCCTCTCAATTGATTCGCTTTCTTCATCTAAACAACGATTTCATCTCACATCTCGTTCATTCTATCCATAGGTGCCTCGATTTCTCCATATTCTTCATCCTCCATTAGCTGCAATACATCTTCGTCGACTGTTGAAGACGGAGACCGAGGGTTTCCGGCGAAGTGTCACTGCGGTAAAGGCGTCGTCATTCTCACGTCTATGACGAAAGACAACCCAGGAAGACCATTCTTCAGATGTTCAACCATGAAAGATGTAAGCATATTGTCAAATAATTTGTGGATAATGGTTTATGCTCTGTTTTTTGTTTATAATTCACTACATATTGCTTTTGTCTTTTAACTCAGAAACATTTGTTCAAATGGGTGAATGATAGCATGTATGAGGAAGTCAATGATGCATTGCCCAAAATTTCGAGTATTGGAATTGAGATTGAGAAAGCCAAATCCGAGATTGGTATCGAAATTGAAGCCTTAAAGTGTAGGATCCATGACTTGGAGGAAGACTCATTAGTGACAAAAAGAGACCTTAACAAGGGGAGAGTGATGATCAAATGTTGTTGTGTTGGGTTCATTTGTGTTACTATCATTGCCATTGTGATGACAATGGTTGTTAAGGCAAAGAAGCATAAAATCGAGCTTGGTTCTATGTAGTTCGTAGTTGTATTGTTGGTTATTGTCGTTGTCTTTGTATGTTTTCGTTGTCTTTGTGTGTAACGTATGTTTAAAACGTGAAACATATGTTTAGTGATCAAGGTATCAAATTCACTTAGTTTTACACAGTTTTACACGGTTTTACACAGTGAAGAGAAATTAAAATGATATAGACATAACATTCCAAAAAGAGTACTACATAGCCGAGAAATTAAAAACCATATACAGAGTACGAGAAAGAAATTAATGGAGATAAGGAACATATTGAGTCATGTAGAAGAACTTCATGCCCCGTTTGTACATGAAGCACTCGGAACAGTCGATTTCCATATCGATAACATGACAAGATCTACCGGGCCTTCTGCTCCGCAACGATTGCGTATAAACCGCCTTCATATCGTCAGGGATTCCATGCAGCATCTTCCTCAGGTTCTTCCAAACTCGGGCCACCAAATCCTCCTAATCTTCCCGCCAGTACATGAAGGGCATTTCTTCATAAGGAGAGGTCAGAGGATCGCCGTGGAAGAAGCGCAGAACACCATACAGATAACAAGCTTCCAGAATCTCATCGTCGCCCTCCCCAAGCGCTGCATTGTGTAAACACGCAAATCCGTCTGCAGCATTATTTTCTACAAAGTAAGTGATAATACCTTCAACGAAGAATGCGGCGGTGTTCTTCTGATATAAGCATTTACTGAGAATCCGTTGGTGCAACATCGCACGGAGAGGCTTCTTCACCAGCGGAGAGAGACAGAGAGATTGGAGGACTTCAGGTTTCTCTGAGGCTTGTCTCATAATTTTGCAGGTTGCTCTGAGTTTGCAGTAATCAGCGGAGGAAGCTTTGCCGGTTTTTTGAACAATCTTGGTGAGGATCAAAATCGGAAATTGTTGAAGAGAGATAATCGATCTCCTGTTGGCCATGGGTGAGTCTCTGTTTTTTTCTAACTTCTCTCTGTTTTTTTTAACTTCTCTCTGTTTTAACGAATTACTCTTGCGTGATGGATATGAGAGAGAGACGCATAACTTCTTTGTATTTATAGAGTGGAATCCCTTTCGATGAGGTATTATTTGCTGGGTAGCGTCCATAAAGGATTTGTAATGATGAGATGTGACTGTTCGCCGGCTTCGAAGAGACTCACCCATAAAGGATTTGTTGGGTTACTCGAGGCGATGGTTTAACGTTCTTCTTTGTCCCCTGCATGCATGAAATGGGGCATGAAACGGCTCCATTAACTTGATTTGACAATATTTAGAGAAGTGTAAACGTCATATCGATTTATGACTAGTTTTACTTGTTGTGCCAATTATACCAGTTTTACAGGTTGTACCAGTTATACCAGTTGTACCAGTTATACAAAACGATTCTTAGTTTTACCAGTTATACTAGTTGTACCAGTTATACTAGTTTTACTTGTTCTGCCAGTTATACCAAAGATATTAGTTATACCGATAGTTATACTAGTTGCACTGGTTATCTCCAGTTCTCCTGCAACACAAATTCCAATTTGAATCGATTTCCGCGGCCAATATTACCTCTGGAGTACATTTCTACTCAATTGGTAGTCCCAATGGTGACGAGGCACGACAGAGCCAGCGAATGGTGGTCGGAGACGCGAGGCGACGACGCCGACGAGCAAAACCCGGTTAAGGCGAGACGAGGAGGCAAGTCTCGGAGGGGAGGCGAGGCTCGGAGGCGAAGCTCAGAGGCGAGGCTCGGAGGCGAGACTCGGAGGCGAAGCTCGGAGGCGAGGAGGCTCGGAGGCGAGGATCGGGATTCTTTTTTTCTTTTCATAAACCAAATCCATCCAATTATCCTTTTTAAATTCCAACCAACCAAATCCATCCAATGCCCAATTTAACCAGGATCCGTAAACTGAAGGAAAAAGGGTCAAACCATATTTCATTAAATAGAGAAAGGTACGAGAGATTACACAAAGGTAAGTCAGATTTTCTTTACACTCATAAGGCTACATGAGATTTTGACCCCCTCTTCTCAAGCCTCTCAGCTGGAGACAAACTTCTCATCCAAATCGAACAAACACTTATCATGAACGAAATGAGAAACCTTAATTTGACATCACTATATAACCTATAGTGGTATATGTATAGTGGTTAATGTACAGTGTTATGAGCAGACTAAGAGAAAGCAAATCTTTCATAATTTCCAATATAAAATGGTAACCAACCAGAAAAGTGATAATGTGACACTGTGGATCAGGATACTCTGATGAGTGAGATATCATCATTGTTGCAGTAGACTATTTGACTTTAAGTGTTATGTACATTCCACACATTTGGTATTGAAAATCAGCAGATTCATTGACGCAGATGATGATGCTCCTTTCTTCTTGCTACCGAGAATTCTCAGACTCTGTCTCAATAAATCAATCTCTCTTTCCTTCTCGTACCTTTGTCTTTCCATCAAAGCTATTTTCTCTTTTAATGTCTCAATTGTATCTTTCTTAACTCTAACTTCATCTCTCAATTGTTCCACTGTCTTTGCTTCTTCTTCTTCCTCGAGTTTCCTTTGCCTTATTGCCTCTCCTACAAAAAACCCACTTGAAAGATTCATACTTTTGTCAAAATCAAAAACGGAAATCTGCTGAATATTTTATTTACCAGAGGAAGAAGTTGTGTGGATGATGAGATGATCAAGCTCATTCTTGATAGCTAAATAGAGTTGTTTCCATTTCTCAACGGCTTCATCTCTCACAGCTCTCTCCACACATATCTCCTCAACAACCCATTTCCAATACTCTGTCTCCTCTCTTGTCGTTGTCTTTGCTTCTTCTGTTTCCTTCACTTTCTTCCTTAGCCTCTTCACTTCCTCTCTAAGCTTCTTCCTCTCTTTCCCCCACTCTCTCTCCGCCTCTATAAGTTTATCAAACATCACTTTCTCTCTTCTCATGGGTCTTCTTCTTCCTCTGCTTTTTTCATTTGAGGTCTCCTTCTTGACACTTCTCATACGTCGCCTCTCTTGCTTGCTTGTGCAACTACCCATGTCTAATCTTGTGGATGTAGAACATGAACAAGAATGTTACTGGAGGAGTCTCTCTCTCTCTGGAATATGTGTTCTTGTTTAATATCTGATGTAGAGAGGCTCCTCTTCATTCAATAAAGAGAAGTCATAATTGTGGGTGAGAAGCTCTATTAGTACTGCCATATTTATATATAAGGCCTCCAAAAAGCATCTCACAACAGTAATTTCTCTAGCTTTCTTCTCTCACATGTGTAACACACTACAGTAAAAAAAGGTTAAAAAATGGTGAGAAACGGAATAAAGTAAGAGGCAGAGTGGTAGATGTCAGAATGGAAGATTAGGTTTAAGGACATGAAAAACTACAACACTATTCTCATATATTTACCAATTAATGGTATGGGTTTCTTTGTTTTTTACGTGGTCCATCTTCAAACTATTTGGACCCATTTCTCTCCCTATAACTCTGTAACTCATCTCTTCATATTACTAACCAGCTTCCATAGTCACAAGTCTACAAGAAAGAGAGAGAGAGAGAGTTTGTGTAGATCTTACAGTAGGAGGTGAATAGATATACCTGTTTTGGGTGGCTCAAGGGTCAAATTAATCATATGAAGGAAGAGACAAAAGACTGTTGTCTAATCACAATCTTATTCATATGAATTATATATGGATATTTAGGTTTTACAGCCACATAATCAATTAAAACGATTAGGTGTTGGTCCCATGATTTTTGTTTGTGAGAATGAGAATTTAGTATTTTTGTTTGGCTGGTTTAAGCTGTCCCTTCACGTGAACTTCCCTCTTAATACGGCTCTATGTCTTTAATTATTCATATCTTATATCTAATCTTTTCCATTTATTAGAAGAATCATTAATTATTAATTGGTGTTTTGTAACTATTTTTCATTGATTTAACACTGGATATGTAGATTTTGTTGCTTCGTCAATTAGCTTTTTTCTTCTTCTTTATAATTCGGACCATGTTATATTTATTGCAACAGTCCGTTCCCGACAAACCGGAAATAACGTCGTTAAGACATTCATTGAACCAGAACGGTCAACTGGAATGCTTTTCTATGATCCCAAGACCTGCACGCTCCATTCGATTCAAATCCACTAATGTACACCAGCCGATCGATCATCCTGCATCCGGATCTGCGAGGGAAAATGGTGTAGTAACCGATAGGTTGTAAGATCGATTGTTTAGTCTAAAAATGCCCAAACGAAACATGCGATCTTAAGATCGTTGAGAACTAGGGTTCTAGCCGATTTTAAGAAGAAGAAGAGCTGAATAGCTTCTTTGACTAATATAAAAAAATAGATGTGACTCTCACAAACCGAGAACTTAGTTTATATAGGGATTTTTTGTGTCAACAAGAGAAAACTAAAGAAATTATTTCTCACTAATCCAGTTCGGTGGCTCCGGTCCAACGTGGATTGAATATGACGGTCTTAGACGGGCACTCCGTGCTAATCTATCTGCCATCAAATTTTTTGTGCACGGTACATGGATGAGTTCAAAAGTTGTGAAGTACTCCTTTCTTTCTTGGAACTCGTCTAAGTGAATCGAGAAAGTTGGCCATTCTTCTGGTTCCGACACTATCTTCACAAATTCTGAACAGTCTGTTGCAAATGTGATGTGCTGATGTCTATGATACTTCATGCATTCCATAGCCCATACCATGGCTTCAAATTCTGCATGTAATGGGGATAAACTGGCTCTGATATTCATTGCCCCCATCAACACATTTACATCTCTCTCATAACCACTATAGCATCCTTGTCCTGAAAATTGATCACCATCTTTCCAAGATCCATCCACAAAACACCATTGCCCTGTGGGTATCAAATCAATTTCAAAATTTTCCCCATCTAATGATCCTGGTATTGTTTCTTTTACCTCATTTAATTGCGCATCTCCCCATGTAACAGATTTTGTTTCTGCCAATCTTAAGGTTTCCCAAGGGTCCCGGTCAATATGACAATAGACCATATCATTCCTGCTCTTCCAAATATACCATAGTAACCAGGCATAGATATTCATCTCCTTATCTAATGGTAATCTTCAAAACAGATAATCCATATTCGTATAGACAGACCCCGTTGGAAAAAACTCCGGGTTTGTCGGTATATGTGGGATAATGCCCAAGTTTGAATTGCTGGTGGACATTCAAATAAAACGTGATTTATTGATTCTTCATCTGCACCACACCGAGCACAACGAGTGTCACATTTTATCCCTCTTCCCTTCAAGTTTTTTGCCACTGGTAAACAACCTGATATTGCTTGCCATATAAAATGCCTAATCTTGGGTGAACATTTGACCTTCCACGAAAAATCTTGTAGTTTATTGATGCTTGGTTCCAGAATATGAGCAACTTCGTCTTTATTAGTGAGATCTCTTTCCGAATGATACCCCGATTTCACCGTGTATTTTCCAGATTTCGTAGGAAACCATCCCAATGAGTCAGATCTATGAGCCTGACTAAAAGGGATACTCAGGATTAAAGCCACATCCTCTGGCACTATAACCGTCTCCAGAAGTGGTATGTTCCACATTTTGTTATGATGGTCAATCAACTGGTTAACAGTCACCAACGTATGATAAGAATCAACTTTTTGAGTTGCTGGTCTCGGGCGATAAGATGGTATCCACTGATCATTCCATATCGAAATAGATTTCTCTGTTCCCACCCTTTTGATAAGTCCTTTTTTAACCAGAGACCTAGCCGATGTAATACTCCGCCATCCATATGATGCTGAGTATGATCTTATTGGATCCAGAGGACCCGCATTCCTAAAATATCTTCCTTTAAAACTTTCGAAAAAGGATATCCGACTTATCAATTAGTCTCCAAAATTGTTTCGCTAAAAAGGTCGTGTTTGCATCCCGAAAATCTCTAAAGCCAATCCCACCATTTCCTTTTCTCGGCAAAGTTTGTCCCACGACATCCAGTGCATACCTGAACTCGTTCCACCCGTACCCCACCAGAAATTTGAAACTATACTTGTTAATTTCGTAGTGATCTTCTTTGGTAACCGATAACAGGACATTACGTGATAGGATTCAAATCTAATAGGATTCGAATCTAATCTCATCTCTTAGATTCAATTTAATCCTTAAAGATAAACTCTAACTCAATGTTTATGAAATAAATAAAGAACACCAAAATAAAAGCCTTAGAACAAAAAGGAAATAAAAAACACTTAGATTCCTACGCTGCATCAGGTCACCCGGGGTAGGGAAAGATTCGACCTCGAATCTTCATGCTCATCTTGCGCAACGTAAGGCGTGAGGTGTTTGACGTTAAAAACGTCGGATGATCGTATATCCGCAGGGAGCTGCAGACGGTAAGCATTGGCATTTATCTTCTCTAAAAATTCCAAAGAATTAATTTTTCTTGCCTTGAGCTTATTGTACTCGCCTGGTGGAAACCGGTCTTTATCTAAGACTGACCACACTAAGTCACCAACACGGAATTGGACATTGCGCCTGAAACGATCAGCATCCATTTTGTACTTGGCAGACGCTACCTGCAAATTATCATGGACCTGATTATGACTGAATGATAAATAAGCAACGAAGTCGATAGCAGCACCATGGTCTCGTGTCTGATCAGTAGCAAGGCCAAGATCAATAGGACCACGAGGAACCATCCCATAAACCACGCGAAACGGACTGAAGTTAGTACTCCAATTCACAGCATGATTATGAGCGAACTCCGCTTTGCATAAGAACGTATCCCACGAATGTATATTAACTTCCACCAAACAGCACAACTGATATGCTCGAGTTTTAATCCCTATAGCTACACTACAAGTGCACAGACGTGAACTAGTAGTATATAGGGTATCGAATCCACATAGACTCAAGACTCTTGCGATAGATTATAGAACGTCAAATTAAACTAGGTAAGCAGTATCGAAAGCAGTAAATCAAAGCAGAAAAGTAAATCAAACGGTTGTAGGCAATCAGGTGAAGCGTCAGGTCAAGAGAGTTCTCAGGAAATCAGGAATATATGTAATCAATCAATCGGGATCTAATTAAGAACTTTTCTAGAACTAGAATCATAGAAGCATAAGATACCAACTTTCGTTGCGAGTATTATCTATGTCTAACAACCTAGCAAGCCAACTTTCGTTGCGAGTTCTAGTGATCCTAAACATGCATTAATCTCAGGTTCTTTCGTTCAGAATTCTCCTAAGCCAAATTTCTTTGTGAATAGTTAAATTGCTCATCTGGGTTCTTTCTAGTTAATTAACCAACTGTCGTTGCGGAAATCAACCTAACATCAATAATCTAACTGGCCAGTTCAGATCAAGCATTAAGAACAACCCTAGATGAAGAACTAGAAAGTATGAATCCCTACAGATTGATTAACCTATAATTCCATGAAATCACTTATGAGAATCCCTAAACCTAACAGGTAAACTACTCAGACATGATCAATGAAACATAGATCATAATGAATAGAAAACCAAATATCATAAAAAGGATAAAGAAACAGGGGTTCGAAATCTCTTCTCTCTTCAGTACAAGACCAGTCCCAACACTCTCAATCTCTAATAGAATCAAGATTAGCCTAAACAATGGCTTAAAAACCATAATATATTTATCTAAACACATCTGAGGCTTCTTTGCAATTATGAGAAACTTCTGGGCCAAAGTGCAATTTCCAAAGATCTTCATTAAGTCGCCGAGAAAAGTCTAACTCGCGATCGGTGTCGATCGATGCCAAGGCAGCGTCGATCGACACAAGTCTCCAGAATTGACTCTAACTTCTTCTTCTCGCACAATTGCTCCAAATAAATCCAGAATGCGCCATAATGTCCAAATTCGCTCCAAACGTACCTAAACCTGTAAACACACATAAAAGGACTCCAAAAGTATAAGACTCTATAACAAAGACATATACCATGGTCACAAGTCCTAAAAACCATGATATATCAGCAACATATCACCCAAGGAACGATTTGTGACTTCTGTTTGACCATCATATTGAGGATGGTACGCAAAACTCATGTCAAGACTAGTTCGCAGCATACACAAAAGAGAGCGCCAAAGTGGCTGAAGAACCGTGAGTCTCGATCAGAAACGATAGACAACGGAAAGCCATGAATCCTATATATCTTACGAAAGAACAGTAGAGCCACCTGAACTGCAGCGGTTGTCTTTTTACAGGGCACAAAGTGAGCCATTTTCGAGAATCGATCAACCACCACAAAAATAGAATCATGTCCCCGTTGAGTACGAGGAAATCCCAACACAAAATCCATACTAATATCAGTCCATGGCTGGGTGGGGATCGGAAGAGGCAGATACAAGCCACTATTGGAGGCATGACCCTTCCATTTTTGACAAGTCGCACATCGTTCGACATAGCGCGCCACGTCTCACCGTAGAGTTGGCCAAAAGTACGAGCCTGCAAGAAGTTGTAGTGTCCTGTCACGGCCAACATATCCTTCTCCATGTAACTCCTTAATGAGTTTCAATTGCCAGCTGCAATCCAGAACACATAAATGGCTATCGCGAAACAGAAAGTCGTCCAGAAGGAGATAATCGGATTTCAGCCCAGCTTTCACATCCTCCCAAATTCTTCCAAAGAAAGAATCCGTCTTATACAGCTCAGCAAAAGTCGCAAAACCCACCGTAGAAACATGTAAAGTGGCGAGAAGAGCATGTCTCCGACTCAAGGCATCCACAACTTTGTTGGTCTTTCCCGATTAATGTTTGATGACGAATGTAAATTGTTGAAGGAAAGCAATCCACGAGGCATGTCGTGCCGAAATCTTGTCTTAACTACCAAGATGTTTAAGAGCGTCATGGTCCGTGTATAACATGAACTCTTGATGGAACAAATAATGTCGCCAATGTTTGATAGCCTGAACAATGGCATAGAATTCCACATCATAGGTACTGTAGCGAGCTCGAGAACCGGCAATCTTATTTCTAAAGAATGTTATGGGGCGTCCTTGCTGGCTTAAAACAGCTCCAATGCCTAACTTGCAAGCATCGCAATGCAACTCGAAGACCAAAGAGAAGTCAGGTAATGCTAAGATCTGCGCTGAAGTAAGTTTCTGCTTAATTGTTTCAAAAGCTGAATTAGCCGTTTCTGTCCATAAGAACGTCGATCCACGCATACAATCTGTCAATGGTGCCGTGATGTTGCTGAAATGATGAACAAAACGACGATAGAATGATGCCAAGCCATGAAAGCTACGGACATCGCTAATGGTTTTTGGAATCGGCCATGTTTTAATTGCCTCGACCTTTCTAGGGTCGACTTCCAACCCTTTGCTGGATACTATATATCCCAGAAACAGTACCTGATCCGTCCCAAACACACACTTATGGCGTGCTGCATACAGCTGCTCTCGTCGGAGGACCAAGAGAAGTGCTTCTAAATGTTCCATATGACACGCCATATAATTCCTAAAGATAAGAATATCATCGAAATAGACAACGACAAACTTACCGATGAAAGGACAAAGAGTTTGATTCATCACCCGCATGAACTTACTGGGAGCGTTAGATAACCCGAAAGGCATTACTAACCACTCAAAAAGTCCTTCCCTCATCATGAAAGCGGTTTTCCATTCATCACCAGGTCGGATACGAATCTGATTATAGCCACTTTTCAAATCCAATTTGGAGAATACCGAAGATCGTCCAATCTTATCCAGTAAGTCATCCAAACGAGGAATAGGAAAGCGATAACGAACTGTTATCTTGTTGATTGCACGACTGTCGACGCACATCCGCCAAGCCCCGTCCTTGTTTGGGATGAGGAGGGCCAGAACTGTTGTCGGACTGAGGCTTTCACGTACATGGCCTTTCCGTATCAAATCCTCAATCTGTCGCATAAGTTCATCATGCTCATGAGGGCTCATCCTGTAATGAGGTCTGTTGGGCAGAGCTGCATTAGGGACCAAATCAATATGATGCTGGATGTCCCGAAGTGGAGGTAAACCCAAAGGAAAATCGTCCGGAAAGACATCATGAAACGACTGCAGAAGATCAGTGAATGCCGCAGGTCGAGTCTCAGTCAGACACGATTGTAGTGGTGAAGCGAGCAAAAACCAAACCGTATCGCAGGATTGAAGGTGTGCCTCAAAATCTGCTTTTGGTGAGATCAGCAGGGATTTTGACTTCTCCGATGTTGTTGCGTCCAGCGTAGATATGTGTTTTGGAAGAGCTTGACTTACTTGCTCCGGAGATGGAAGCAACGTGATAGTACGGCCTCCCATTATGAACGAATATGTATTCGCTTTGCCCTTAGGGAGAATGTCATGATCAAATTCCCAAGGTCTGCCAAGAAGAAGGTGGCCAGCGTCCATAGGAGCAACATCGCAGTCCACAGTATCGTGATATGTTCCCACTGAAAACACGACTTTAATTTGTTTGGAAACCTAAAGATCAGCCGTGTCATTCAGCCATGCCAGTTGATAAGGTGACAGATGTGGAGTCGTCGAAAGACACAACTTACGCACTGCTTCGTCGGAAATAACATTAGTGCAGCTGCCAGAATCGATTATGAGTTTGTAAATCTTTCCCTTAATCGTACAGGTGGAACGAAACAGAGACGTTCGTAACCACGATCCAGTTGTCGCATGGGGCGTTAGACAACTACGTCGTAACACAAGTGTTTGTGACTGAGGACCTGTATCACCTGCAATGACGTCCTCTGTGTTGTCATCATCTGATGCATCATCGTCAAAACGTGGTTCATCATTCCAATTCTGATCATGCAACAAGAGTCCACGCATGGATTGTTTAGGACACGCCGTCTATCGATGGCCGTGTTCCCCACAATTAAAACAACGAACTGCATTGGTTCGCGGTTGTCACGACGCTGCAATCGAT
Source organism: Orychophragmus violaceus (assembly GCA_030180135.1). NCBI lineage: Eukaryota > Viridiplantae > Streptophyta > Magnoliopsida > Brassicales > Brassicaceae > Orychophragmus > Orychophragmus violaceus. The sequence continues at coordinate 62,825,230 of CM058233.1, forward strand.
TTGTTCGGTCCAATAGTTTTATCCTCACTACCAGGCTCTCGTTGATCCTCAGAAGAAAGACCATGAGTGGAGGTTGTAGTTGATGTCGATTAAACCCGAGTACGAGACCCACCTCTGGCCAATTGTTTCTGAGTTATTGCTCCATACTAACAACCCGTTGATGAGCCTCTGAAACCGAAAGCGGATTGAATTATTGTAGAGCATTCTGCCGCTGAATACGAAGGCCTCCAATGAAACGAGAAATAAGATGTTCCTCAGTTTCGATTGATGAAGTACGCGCTGTCAGCTGGAAGAAATCAGTTGCATACTATTCGACAGTCCGAGTAACATGACAAAGGTTTTTCATTTTGTTGTATAGGGTCCTCTCATAGTTGTAAGGAAGAAAGCTACGCCGCATATGCTTCTTAAGTCGCTCCCACGAATCAATTTTTGATTTCCCAGAGTGACGACGAGATTCCCTTAGCTGAGTCCACCATGCCGAAGCACGATTCTTAAAGCGGGTTGCCACAAAGGGAACTCTCATCTCATTGGGTACTTGCTTGAATTCGAAGATTTATTCGACCATGTTCATCCAATCGATGAAAACTTATGCGTTTAGAGGGCCCGTGAATTCTGAAATCTCCAAAGGAAATCCTGATTCCCAACGAGCCGCATGTACGTGTTGAGCAATAGCAGGGCGCAACTCCTGTTGGACGTCACGGTGCTGCTTCTGCTAGAAGTTCCTGCGTTGATCATGAACCGGACCAGCAAAAGGATTATCCACTATCTCTTCCTCGTCGGATTCGAAAAGCGGATTTCGATCGTGAGTTTGAGGATAACGTCGTAGATCACGATCATGGTGAGGTATCTGTTGTTTTTTGTTGTTCTTTGTGTTGATGTTGTTGTTGTTGTTGATGTTGTTGTTGTTGCTGTTGTCACATTGTGGTAAGAGCGTTTTGAATGGCTGCCTGCAACGCCTCTTGAAGCCCTATCGTAAAGGTCTCCAACGTTTGACGCAACTCGTCCTGTTGTTCTTCCATAGTAGGTTTTCGAGGTGCCATGATAACAGGGATCGTGTTTTGTTGAGAAACAAAAACGCAATGTCTCTTATACCAACTGTTGTAGTAACCGATAGGTTGCAGGATCGATTGTTTAGTCTAAGAATGCCCAAACGAAACACGCGATCTTAAGATCGCTGGGAACTAGGGTTCTAGCCGATTTCAAGAAGAAGAAGAGTTGAATAGCTTCTTTGATTAATATAAAAAAAAGACATGACTCTCACAAACCGAGAGCTTAGTTTATATAGGGACTTGAAGGCCTATATCCACTAGAATTCGAATCTAATCTCATCATTTAGATTCAATCTAATCCTTAAAGATAAACTCTAACTCAATGTTTATCAAATAAATAAAGAACACCAAAATAAAATCCTTAAACAAAAAGGAAATAAAGAACACTTGATTCCTACGCTGCATCAGAAAAAGAGACGAAAAAGAGAAGAGTACTGAGTAATCGATTCAAACACAATTATCCAATGTGGCGGATTCAGGGAAACCACGATCTCGGCTTACGCCAACGCAACTACATGATCAAGTACCAAGCTAATAACACCTTGCACAACAACCGCCTTAAGGATCACCACACAATCTACACAACTAGATACTTGTATGTAGACGCGCGATCGGGCCCCAACCAATCACACGTACCCATGAATCGGCGAGTACGCCTCACACAACCGGCACAAACGACATCCACCACGGGGAGGCGCGTCACACCCCCATCCGATGACCTTCAAAGGGACACACAACTTCCTTCTCGGTACCAGGTCATGTGCCCCGCCACACAAGCCCATCATAGATACTTACCAATAACTAAATCACACAAGCCATGCATCACAACCAACGTTTTGGTTTAAGAAATAACCTAGCAGTTCTACGTTCTTTCAATCAAGTCAAGCGCTTCACTAAACCCGAGGTACTTAGGAAAGACGATATTAACAAGTGACTCGCGCCGCAAAATTGAGATAGAGAAAGAAGAAATCACGACTGGTCCTCACCTTGGACAAAGAAGGGAAACAATGTAATTTAGGAACGCCAGACGCCCGAACGGACTACATATATGGACAGAGGAGAGAAAATTGAGTTAGTTAGACTTTTGTTTTGCTAAATTGGCCTACAGGCTTGTTATGACCACTTGAAGTTGTTGACTAAAAGTCAACGGTCTGAGTCAAAGTGATTTGGTCAACCCAGACCCGAACCTAAACCCAGATTAAACCAAGCCTAATTGCATAACCAACCCAAACAAACTAAATCGATCTAAACCAAACTAAACCGAATAAAATTGGGTTAACCAGAAACTAGGATTCGACCGAACCAAACCGATCATTAAACCAGACCGAGTTGACTCGACCTCTGGCGAGTTGACTCGTTGGCAGCGGCGGACGGCGGCTCTGGCGGTCAGTGATGGCGGTGCATGGCGGAAGGCGACCGCACATGGATCTCACGCGCTGATATTTTCCTGGCACGTGCAGGCGTGTCCGATGTCGTGTTGAGGTGCGGCCGGTGGATACGGCTTCGTCTTGTCGAGCTGGATATGATGGTGGTTTCAGATTTTTGTGATTTTTTACGTTTGAAAGTTATGAATGTTTTAATACTCGAGTTAAGGGAAAAAAGATCTGAAAGTAGGTTTACCGGATTACCTTTGACTTTAGACGATGAATGAAAAGTATATCTTGCCTTGGAGGATGGTGGCTGCAACGGAAGACGGACATGGTGATATATCATGGTTTTTACCTATTTTAAGCATGATATAAGTGTGTTTTAGAGTCTTTTATAGTGTCTTTCGAGTCATTATAGGTGCTTATTAGGTACATGCACGTTTGGAGGATTTTGGGAGATATTGGAGTATTTTAGGCAAGATTGGGAGCTAAAGCCGTGAGAGCTGATTTCACCAAGTCCGATCGACCGATGCATCGATCGTTGCATCCTTGGCATCGATCGATGCATCCCACGCCATCACATTAATGAAGACTTTGGAGATTTGCAGTTTTACCCCAAAAGTTCCAGTATTTACGAAAAGATCCCAAGACGTGATTAGCACTTTATAATTAGGTTTTTGGTGTTTGTTTAGAACACACATTAATACTATTAGCTATTGAGAGAGAGAGAGAGAGAGAGAGCTTGAGGCTGATCGTTCTTGTACTGCTTTTGGAGAAGATTTCGAACCTCTTTGTTTCTCTACTCTTTATTTATATGCAATCTATTTATTCATTGATTTCTGTTTCATTAATCATGTCTGAGTAGATTCATAGTTAGGTTTAGAGATTCTCATTAGGGATTTCATGACTGTTAGATTAATTTATCAGTTAAGGATTCACAACTTGATTAGTTCTTCAACCTGGATTGTGCTTGATACTAGCTTCTAATCTTATCACTTAGAATCTAGACTTTCAGTTTATAAATTGACACGTGTGATTTAGAATATGAACTATTTAAGTTGAGAAATTTAATTATCTGCAAAGAAATTTGGTTTAATTGAAATGTGAACAAATCGAACCTGCACTTAAGGCTAGTTTAATCTGTTAGGAATTGCAAAGAAATTTGGATTTCTGCTAATTAGACTTAGAGAATTCTCGCAACGAAAGTTGGTTAATTCTAATTCTCTGTTTGAGTTCTAGAACCGAGCTTAATTTGATCCTGACTAATAATTGATCTGCTTTTCTTGATTTCCTGAGAACTCCCTGGACGTAACGCTTTTAGTACTTGTGAAACAAAACCGAATTTGCTACTGATTTACTTTCTGCTTAGTTTTTATTATTTCTGATTTGCATCGCCTAGCTTAACTTGAAGTTCTATAGTCTATCGTAAGATTTATTGAGTCTTTGTGGTTCGACCCCTAAATACTACAATTGTCATGTGCACTTGCAGTGTTAACTTAGAGAATTAAACTCTGAGCATATCAAGTTTTTGGCGCCGTTGCCGGGGACTCTTTTGAGTCTTCGATAGATTTGAATCTAGGTTTAGACTAGGTTTTTTGTTTTTGTTTTTGGTTACTATTTTTCTGCTTTTCTTTCTGTCTCTGCGTGTTTCAGGTCTTACGCATTTGCATCGATCGACGCATCTTTTGTATCGATCGACACAAGGCGATTCCCAAACTGAATCGATTATTGCGGCCCTGTGCATCAATCGACGCTTGATGCTTGCCGACGGTGTATGCCTAATTGCACGACCATAAGTAATCCGGACAAGAAACTTGTGAATCTCAGACTTGAGGAACTTGCAAGGTTGGAAAGAACGAACAGGAAAGCTAAGAGACCAGTGAAGATGGCTAACGTGAATCCTGCGCCATTGATTTTGATTCAAGATGCTGAAGGTGTTCTGAGAGACTCGCAGAACATACCTTACAATGCTCAGGGGCAGAGATGTGATTGACAGCAGGCTGTTCAACCTGTGCAAGATGCTCAAGGTAGAGGAGAAGAAGGTGGACAAGGAAATCCATAACCAGAAGCCCTACCTAGAGCACCTGAGCCTCCCGTTAGGAGGACACTAGCGGATTACAATCGCCCATATGAGTTTTACGCCAGTAGGTCTGCGATTGTTTCTCCTGCGTTTCCGCGTAATGATTTTGAGTTGAAGACTTCGTATTACTCACTTGTGGGACAGCATGTTTTCTGCGGACTTCCACATGAGCAGCCAATGGATCACATAGAAGACTTTGAGTCTTTGGTCACTGGGATGAAGCACAATGGAGTAAGCTATGAATACTTACACTGCAAGCTTTTTCCTCACTCTCTTGGAGGAGAAGCTGCTGCTTGGCTGAAGCAGATTCCACCTGGGACTCTGACTACTTGGGATGCAGTGAAGAGGAAGTTTCTGCGACATTTCTATTATGATGCTAGATCCGATCAGCTTAGACATGATCTCTTGACCTTTAAGCAGGGATCTACTGAGCCTTTGAAGGCAGCTTGAGTGAGATTCGGGATGTATCAGAGAGATTTCCCTCATCATGGCTTCTCTGAGGTTCAGCTGCTGGGCATTTTCTTCAGAGGTATTGATTTGTGGTATCAGATGGCTCTGGATGCTGCAAGTAATGGGAACTTCAATACTAAGTCTCCAGAGGAAGCTAGAGAGCTTATTGAGAACTTGGTTACTAGTAATAGCGTCAAGAATGCTGATATGGAGAGGAAGAAATATGGTGGCAAAGCTGATAGTTCATACATAGCTGAGATGAACAAGAAGATTGATTCTGTTTATAGTCTTCTGGTTGGAAAGAAGAGTGTTCACTTTGCTCAAGATGTTGAAGAGTTTGAGGCTGAAGATGGCTGCGATGAAGAGGATGTTAATTATGTTGGTGGGACTTGTTTTCAGGGGAACATATTTGGAAACCAGCAAGGCAGAGGTGGCTACAATGGAATGGGACAGAGAAGTACCTTCACAGGTAATCAAAACTTCTCTAATTTCACTCATAAGCCTCAGTTTCAGAAGCCTTATCAGAGTACTAGAAGCTCTGGAAACAACACTAACAGTTTCACAAGGAGCTATTGATCTTCATCCTATCAGCCTGCTCCTCCTCAAAATGAGCAGAACGATAAGATTATGGGACTGTTGGAGCAGCTTCTGGAAGGACAGCAGAAGAGTACAATAGATTTTAATGGCAACATGGATTCTCTGTACTTGGATCTTAATGGGAAGATAGATGCCATAAGCTCTCATGTGAAGAAATTGGAAGTTCAGGTTGCGCAGACTGATGGGTCTGCTAAGAGGCCAGATGGATCTCTTCTAGGATGAACTGATGTTAATCCTAAGTACCAGTGCAATGCAGTGACGTTGAGAAGTGGTAAGGAGGTTGTTCCTGGTCAGAAAAAGCCGTTAAGTTTGGAGGAAATCGTTGGGATAGAGGAGATGGAAGATGAGATCCGTGAGTTTCGCACTGCGTCGAACGATGCACCCTAGAATCGATCGACACAGATCGTGAATGAGCAAACTGAGCCGAAGCTCGACGCTGAGGTCGTGATGAAATCGCCTAGCATCGATCGACACAACTCTGGTGTCGATCGACTCAAAGCGATCCCCGAGAGTTCAAACGCAGAAGCACTGAAAAAGGCTGACGAAAGGATCTATAAGCCTTAGGTTCCCTTTCCTAAGAACCCCAGGAAGTCTAAGTTTGAGAGACATGTAGCTAAATGCAAGGAGATCATGAAAAAGGTGTTGATTGAAGTGCCTTTGATTGATTCTCTGCAGACTACTCATGTGATGAGAAGGTGTCTTAAGGACTTACTAGCTGGTAACTTGACTGATGAGGAGAGTGCAATGATGATCACATAAGTATGTAGTGCAGTGATCCAGGGCAGAATTCCAGAGAAGTTGAAAGATCCATGGAGCTTTGTTTTGGATTGTGGTATCCACAAGGACAGATTTGAGAGATCTCTGTGTGATCTTTGTTCTAGTGTGAACCTTATGCCTTATTCTGTTGCTGAGAAGCTTGGGATGACTGACTTTATGCCTACTAGGATCTCATTAGTCCTAGATGACAGAACAATCAGGATTCCTGAAGGAGTGCTGGAAGATGTACCAATCAGGATTGGTAACTGTGTGATTCCTACTGACTTTGTGGTTCTGCAGTACGGAGAGGAACCAAGGGATCCACTGATTTTGGGTAGACCATTCTTAGCTACTGCTGGTGCTATGATTGACTGCAAGAGAGGAACGATAATTCTGAATGCGGGTGATCTGAAGATGAGTTTTGATATGGACAAGCTGGTGAAGAGACCAACCATCGACGAACAGACCTTTTATGTTGATACTCTCAGCTATTTGTCTGCGGATTTCTTTCACAAGACACATGCTGAGGATCCACTGGAGAGAGCTTTACTGAGCTCTGTAATGGAGCTAGAACATCTGCAAAACGAGCCTGCAATTTTCCATGCGAGGTTAATGGATTCTACTGAGAAAGTGATGCAATTGGATGTGTCTGCCGAGCCACTGCATCGATCAACACAATATGTGCATTGATCAGTGCAGATCGTGAGCGACTGGGCAGAAGAAAAAGCCCTGAAAATTGAGCTAAAAAAACTTCCATCCGGGCTAAGGTACGCGTTTCTTGGACCTAATTCGACATATTCAGTGATTGTCAATGCTAATTTGAACAACGCAGAGCTAAGTTTACTGCTAAGTAAGCTGCGCAAGTATCACAAAGCTCTTGGCTATTCTCTTGATGACATTTCAGGTATCTCTCCGGAGCTGTGCATGCATAGGATACATCTTGAGGATGAGTCTAAGACATATGTTGAGCATCAGAGGAGGCTGAATCCTAATCTTAAGGAGGTGGTAAAGAAAGAGATCATGAAGCTACTGGATGATGGGATCATCTATCCGATTTATGACAGCGATTGGGTCAGTCCAGTTCATGTAGTGTCTAAGAAAGGTGGTGTTACAGTAGTGAAGAATGAGAAGAACGAGCTGAATCCTAGAAGGACTGTGACTGGACATCGGATGTGCATAGAATATAGGAAGCTCAATGCTGCGATCAGGAAGGATCATTTCCCTTTGCCTTTCATTGATCAGATGTTGGAGAGGTTAGCTAATCACCCTTACTATTGCTTCCTCGATGGGTATTCAGGCTTCTTTCAGATTCCCATCCATCCAGAGGATCAGAGAAAGACCACTTTTACTTGTCCCTATGGCACTTTTGCATACCGCATGATGTCTTTTGGACTTTGTAATGCACCAGCCACCTTCCAGAGATGTATGATGTCCATTTGTACTGATATGATTGAGGACTTTATAGAGGAGGTTATGGATGACTTTTCTGTCTACGGGTCATCTTATCATGAATGCTTGAACAATCTATGCAAAGTGCTAGCTAGATGTGAGGAGAAGCACTTGGTTCTTAATTCGGAGAAGTGTCATTTCATGGTCAGAGATGGCATTGTTCTTGGGCATAGAGTGTCTGGAGCAGGGATCGAAGTAGACCGCGCTAAGATTGAGGTTATGACCAGCCTTCAGATGCCTGATTCTGTAAAGTCTGCGAGGAGATTTCTTGGACATGCTGGGTTCTATAGGAGATTCATCAAGGATTTCAGTAAGATTGCTAGACCACTAACTGCTTTGCTGTGTAAGGATGCTGATAGGGGTCTAGTTTTATCCTATTCTACTGCAAGTGCACAGTCAAGTGATTGTAGTATATAGGGTATCGAATCCACAGAGCCTCCGGTTTCGATAGATCAAGAACTATAGAGATTTAAACTAAGAAGAAAGCAATGTTATGTAAACTAAATAGCAGTGCGAGAAAGTAAACAAGCAGCAAGATTATCGGTTGTGAAAGAAGTTAATTAAGGGCGCTAAGTCTAGGGCGTTCTCAAGAAATCAGACAAGCAGACAAATCATTCAGTCAGGATCTAATTAAGCACAGTTCTAGAACTCAAATCACGGATATAGAATTAACCAACTGTCGTTGCGAGAATTCTCTAAGTCTAAGTGCAGCAATCCAAATTCCTTTGCAATTACTAACAGATTAAACCAGCATTAATTCCAAGTTCGATATGTTCACAATTAAACTAAACCAAATTCCTTTGCTAGTAATTTAATTGCTCAACCTAAATAGTTCAGATTTTAAACCACACTGTTGTGTCGTATTTAGCAACCTAAGATCTAGATTCTAATTGATCAAGTTAGAACTAGCATTAAACGCAATTTAGATTGAAGAACAGATAAAGTTATGAATCCTTAACTGAATTAAACAAGTCTAGCAAGTCAGGAAATCCTATGTGAGAAACCCTAAACCTAACTATGAATCTACTCAGACATAGAAGATGTAAACATAATCAATGAATAATTAGATATCATAAAAGAGATTAAACAAGTAAAGGGGTTCGAAATCTTCTCCAAAATAAAGGTGTAGTACATGATCAGATCAGCCCCAAAAGCTCTAAAAACTCTCTGCTCTTAATTATGAATGAATGTGTAAGCGTATCTAAAAACTGATCTAAAAACCTAATTAAATAGCTAAAACACGACTTGGGCTTCTGTGTAAATATCTGGAACTTCTGGCACTTCTGCAATATTGGTATTCTTCATTAAACCGCCGAGTCTGGCCCATTCGCGCTGTGCATCGACCGTTGCAGGTGTGCAACGATCGACGCAGTCATCAAATCTGGACAGTGAGTTCTCTCTCTCGGACCAAATCTCCAAATCACTCCAATTAGCTCCATAATCTCCACTTTAGCTCCAAACGTGCGTGTACCTAATAAAACCTGTAAAAGACTCTAAAGGAACACCAAAAGACACTAAAACAAACTTATATCATGGCATAAAACCGGTAAAAACCATGATATATCAGATGCCAAGTTTGAGTTCACTGTAGATTTTGCATTTGAACAGATCAAGCAAGGTACTGACTAGATGCGAGGAGAAGCACTTGGTTCTTAATTGGGAGAAATGTCATTTCATGGTCAGAGATGGCATTGTACTTGGACATAAAGTGTCTGAAGCAGGAATTGAAGTAGACCGCGCTAAGATTGAGGTAATGACCAGCCTTCAGGCGCATAATTCTGTAAAGTCTATAAGGAGATTTCTTGGACATGCATGTTTCTATAGACGGTTCATCAAGGACTTCAGTAAGATTGCTAGACCACTAACTGCCTTGTTGTGTAAGGATACCACATTTGAGTTCAGTGCAGATTGTAAGACTGCATTTGAAAAGATCAAGCATGCATTAGTGAGTGCTCCTAGAGTGCAGCCAACAGATTGGCATTTACCTTTTAAGATTATGTGCGATGCGAGCGATTATGCTGTAGGAGCTGTTCTGGGGCAGAAGAAAGACAAGAAGCTTCATGCTATTTATTATGCTAGCAGAACACTAGATGATGCGCAGAGAAACTATGCCACTACAGAGAAGGAGTTGTTGGCAGTTGTCTTTGCCTTTGAGACGTTTCGGCCCTATCTTGTTGGTTCTAAAGTGATTGTACACACTGATCATTCAGCTCTGAAGTATTTGATGTAGAAGAAGGATGCTAAGCCAAGATTGTTGAGATGGATTCTATTGCTTCATGAGTTTGATATTGAGGTGAAGGACAAAAAAGGAGTTGAAAACGGAGTTGCTGACCATCTGTCACGGATTAGGGTTGAAGAAGACGTCCCTATTGATGAATTCTTTCCTGAGGAGAACGTCAATTTGATTGAGACAGTATTTCGGACGGATTTAGACAGGAAGATGCAGAACTGTCGGATTCAGCGTACTGCGGCGATCGATGCCACCTTAGCAACGATCGATGCAGGTATAGGGAGAGCAACGATCGACGCGGACCTGTGCGCCGATCGACGCATAGCGCCTACGAGCCCAGAATCTTTAAAGGTTCAAATTGGACACTAAAACTTCGATGTTCATGCTGGTTCGACGATCAATCGACCCTGGTTTGTGGATATTGCTAATTATCTGGCTGCAGAGACTGAACTAGATGAGCTGAAAGGGTATGCTAAGAAGAAGTTCTTCAGAGAGATCAGGCGATACTATTGGGATGAGCCTTATCTCTATAACCACTGTTCGGATGGACTTTATAGGAGATGCATTGCGGAATCAGAGGTTCCAGATGTTCTATTTCACTGTCATGGATCAGATCATGTTGGACACTTTGCTACTTTTAAGACTGTGTCTAAGGTTCTGCAAGCAGGTTTCTGGTGGCCTACGATGTTCATAGACGCTCCTTCTTTTGTCTCTCAGTGCGATGCCTCTCAGAGGAGAGGGAAAATCAGTAAGAAGCATGAGATGACTCAGAATTTCATTCTTGAGGTTGAGGTTTTCGATTACTGGGGAATTGATTTCATGGGTCCTTTTCCCTCATCCTATGGGAATAAGTTCATTTTGGTTGTTGTGGACTATGTGTCTAAGTGGGTGGAAGCAATAGCTAGTCTAACCAATGACTCTTTGGTGGTTCTTAAGCTGTTTAAGACCATCATTTTCCCTAAATTTGGAGTACCTCGGATTGTGATCACTGATGTAGGATCTCATCTCATTAATAAGGTCTTTGAGAAGCTGCTGCAGAAGCATGGAGTTCATCATCGAGTTGCTACTCCTTATCATCCTCAGACTAGTGGGCAAGTTGAGGTCTCTAACAGACAGATCAAGGAGATCTTGGAGAAGACAATTGGGAAGACAAGGAAGGATTGGTCTGCGAAGCTTGATGATGCATTGTGGGCCTATAGGACTGTGTTCAAGACGCCACTTGGGACTACTCCGCTTCATCTACTGTATGGAAAAGCCTGCCATCTTACAGTTGAGCTTGAGTATAAGGCAGCACGGGCTGTGAAGCAGATGAACTTTGATCTTAAGCCTGCAGGTGAGAGGAGATTAGTGCAGCTTAATGAGTTGGATGAGATTAGACATCATGCTTATGAGAACTCAAAGCTGTACAAGGAGAGGACTAAGTCTTACCATGACAAGAAGATTGTCTCTAAACAATTTGAGCCCAATGATCAGGTACTTTTGTATAACTCTCGTTTGTAATTGTTTCCAGGTAAGCTACGATCTAGGTGGTCTGGTCCTTTCACGATCAAAGAGGTTCCTCCCTACGGTGCTGTTGTTCTGATAAGCCAAGAAGGTAAGGAATTCACTGTAAATGGACAGAGGGTGAAGCATTATTGGGCTAAGCCCGAGATTCCAAGAGGTCAAATTCTTCCTCTTGATGATGCACCCTCTGCCTGATTCGCAGAACCGTCAAGCTAGTGACGTTAAAGGAGCGTTGAGTGGGAGGCAACCCACTGATAGGTTTGTATATACTCAAATTGGTGTTTTTGTTAGGATTTTACGTTTGCTTTTCGTTTTTGGTGTGTTTTGTCTGTAGAATACGAAGTCTGGGAACTGCGTCGATCGTTGCGGTCCTGTGCAACGATCGATGCAGGTGGATATCTGACGAAGGAGGAATCGCTTTGTGACGATCGTTGCGGACCTGTGCAGCGATCGATGCATGAAGAATTATACGAAGGGATGAAGTCGCAGTGTGTTGATCGTTGCGGTCCTGTGGTACGATCGACGCACCTGGTTAAAATTGAAATCAAAGGTACGTGAGCTTAAACCAAAAATCGGATTGGTTCAATTTCGGTCCAACCAATCACGATCTGCAACGATCGTTGCACATCCTGTGAAGATCATTGCAGTCACGTGCAGGTAAGTACACTTTAACTCTTCTTCTTCTTCCTTCTTCCTCATTTCGTCTCTCTCGCCGAAGAACCCTAAAATCACCTCACACGTAACTCACTCATTCCTTGCTCGATTTCAACGATTCAAGTGCCTAACGTGAGCGGATTTTCATCCTCTATCCATATCTGTAACCAATTTGAGCCGATTTTAAGGTATGTTCTCTTAAACTCGAATTTTCAGATTCAGCTCTAAGGAAGAAAGGTTCGATTTTGGCCTCTGATTTGCAATTCCGTGATGATATGCCACTGATTCAGGTTGTTTGGTAGTGGAATGAAGGTCCCTAAGTAGTTTTCATGTTCGATTATGCAAGTTTCTGAAAATTTTGATTTTTGTGATGGGACTTGTAATTTACGTGAGTTTGACAGAACTTAAGACGTGAATTAGCTGCTTATACTGCTTCTTTTGATGCTGGACACTGATTTAGTAGGATTTGCTGATCTTAAAGCCTTGGCTTAATTACAAAATTGTTCTTGTATCTTTGATTGCAGATGCCTCCTCGTGCAGCTCCTCGCAAGCGGAGCCGAGCTACTCAAGCTGCTGCAGATGCTTCTCCTCCTCCCGATGAGTGGTTTACACGAGCCTCATCACCACCTGCTCCATATGAGAGAGACCATGAGGCCATACAATTTCCTTGGCCTAAGGGAGAGAGTGATAGGATTCCGACGGACTTGATTAAGACTGCAGAGTTCCTTGATAGACCGATCTCAAAGCATTGGGATGACTACGACACGTTGCTCTTTGGTTCAGGATATTGGGTTAAGGACGATGCCTATGCTTTATTACGAGCTATATCCGGATCTGGTGAGGCAGTTGTTGGCCACTTGCAGCCTCGATTACACGGATCCGATTCGCAGGAGAGCTGCAGAGGACACTTTCACGTTCATGTGTCTGGGAGCCAGGTATCGCATTCCACTTTTGGACATCTGCCGTATATATGGATTCAGTGTCGCGCCTACTCGATGCTCCATCTCTCTTGATTGGGATGTAGCGAGTACTCAGTTCTTTTGGGAGCATTTTGGTAATGGGCGATACGACTCGAGGACTTCGAAGCAGATATCTGTTAGGCATCCGGTCTTGCGATATGTGATACGCATCTTGGGTTACACACTGTTAGCCAAGGCTGAAGCAAACAAGATGAGGAAGAATGAGATGTAGATACTTTACCTTGGTTTGAGGACCTTGTTTTCTGGTACTGATTTGAGAGATCCTGCACCTGAGCTGAACTTAGGAGCTGTATTTGCTGATCACTTGTGCTCACTGACGAAGAAGGATTTTGATGGGGCGAGTACAAAGACTGTAGGGAGCTTGCTTACACCGATTTTCCGACACTGCAAGATCCCTTTGGAGGGCAGAGAGCGTGACACCAGAGAGATGTACATGGACTAGAGTCATTTGAAGAGTGCCACGTGGATGAAGGAGGTAAAGGATTATGTGTGTTCATTGGTGTAATTCACAGGTTACAACCTAGCACATAATCATCTAGGATCTAGGTGATTTGCAGTTGAATCATAAACCAGATCAGAATCATTACCTTGTTATTGGCGCAGCGGATTGGTAATGAAGAGATCAATGAGAGCTGATGATTACCGGCTCCTCCTAGGTATCCACACGCTTACAAGCTACTGGATCAGGCTGCTAGACCAAAGCTGGAACAACAGAGAGAGAGAGGACGGCCAGACCTAAAAGAAATCGCAGACTACTAGGCTTACTGGCGCCTGTCCTCTTCCTTATATGGGCCCAAGTGATTAAACTAATGGCCTATTGGGATTTTGGGCCCAAGGCCCAAATCAGACAAAAGACTGTATTTTGTCTGTCCCAATTCTCTGTTACAAATACAGTAAATGTCTTGCATCTTACTGTATTAATTCCTTTTAACTTTCCCGTTAGCTATGGTGTGTGACCCTTAGGGATCATACAATACTGGTAATAAGTCCTAAACTTATAGATCATGAGCGGGCTCTAGCAAGTCATCATGACCACCCAGTATTTATGACTTATGTCTGATCTCGACACTTATCATACTTTCTAGAGATAGTACAGTAGATTTCAGGACATTCCCAACAATCTCCCACTTGTACTGGAATCCTACATTCCCTAATCCTTTTGTCTCAATATCTCGATCTGGCATAAGGCAAGATGCGTGTCATCCTTATATAGCCAAACCATGTTCATCGGACCAGATTTGATACTGACAATGCAAACGACTTGGGCAAGTCCGTTTGGGAGTGGCCACTCTCTTACCAGCTATCAAGTCTCCGATTGGCCTAGAGATATTACCTCCGTTAAACGGCAGGGACAAATCCCATCTTGTTCCATCACTATGAACTACACACTTTATAATACACCCAACCAAGGTCCTTATAGCTCCCAGTTACGAAACAGCGTTAGACAATGATCAAAGCGCATCACTCCATGTGCAGCCACATGCATGCGAACTCAGGTCTAAGGACTATACTCTATAGTCGTATATGAGAACCTCTTATGACACAGATATTAATATCTTGTAGAGTTCTCATCAGCGGGCCATGTCCGGTCATATGCTCCCCTACATATACCTATGTGTCGACTTTGATGCCGCGCATCTATGACCCCTCGAAACTTGGTCATAAGTCTCAACACAATCTAGTCTCAAGTGGTTGTTGGTGTTCCAATTTCAACAACCTTCGACTATGGACACTATGATTTATGTCATTTCGTTAAATATGGGGTTTCAGGATCAAGTCTACTCATGTACTTCGATGGCCCATATATAATGACATGAATCATTTTGGAACGATTATTTATATCACAGTTAAAATAATCCAGAAATCATAAATTTCATAAACATAAAATATTATGTTTACATGAACCTTTCAAAACAACTAAATAAAGCCCTTTACAAACTCCCACTGAAATTAAGACTACATCTTAATTTCACTTATCCTACAGCTACAGTCCGCGACTCGTGCTTAGGCCTAAGAAGTGGCTTCGTTAATAGATTAGCAACGTTCTCATTCGTTGAAACTTGCTGATCTACTTAACACCTCTGTCATTTATCTCACGGAATAGGTTATACCTACCCTCAAGGTGTTTGGACCTCTGATGTGCAGCTAGCCTCATCTATGCTGGGAATCACATCAAGTTCAGTGATGAACTCTTCTTTCCAAACAACCTTTTTCGCCGCTTCCCAAGCTGCGAAATGTTCAGCTTAAGTCATGGAGTCAGCAACAGTGCCTTGCACCGCCAGACAGACACAAGATATAACCGGACTGTGACCGGAAATCATCTTTGTCTGTTGGTAACTTGCCTTTCAGATTCTACCGACTTGTAGCACCTCACTTTCTCCGTAAATCAAGAACTTATCCTAAGTATTTTCCAAATACTTGAGGATATTCATTACGTCTATCCAGTGATTCTTTGCTGGATTTGACTGGTCTTTACTTGTCTTGCTTAACATCAAAGCAACATCAAAACAAGTACGTGTCATGGCATACATGATAGATCCAATTGCCGACGCATATGGAATCTCATCTATGCATTCAAGCTCAGCAGTTATCGTAGGACACTGTTTCTTGCTTAACGTAATGCCATGTGACATTGGCATAAATCCCTTCTTGGAATGCTGAAAACGTGTAGGACTTTGTCAATATAAGAATCCCGACTTTGTCCTATCAGCTCTTTTGGATCTTTATCTTTAGACCCAAAATCCAAGAACATACGTGGCTTTACCCATGTCAATCATAAAACCAACTCCCAAGCCAGTCCTTTACCGACTGCAGCATTGGAACGTTATTTCCGAGAATCAGTATGTCATCGACATACACTATGAGAAATGCAACATCGCTCCCACTTATCTATTAGTAAACGCACAGTTCCACTTCGTTCCTGTTCAAGTCAAAACCTTGACTACTTCAACAGAACGAAGATTCCAACTCCGATATGTTTGCTTCCATCCATGAATGGATCGATGAAGCTAACTTACACACAGTGTAATTTTTTTCCGGAGTCCGGGCTCACTTTCGCTTCTGTGAA
The DNA here is from genome assembly GCA_030180135.1 of Orychophragmus violaceus. NCBI lineage: Eukaryota > Viridiplantae > Streptophyta > Magnoliopsida > Brassicales > Brassicaceae > Orychophragmus > Orychophragmus violaceus. The sequence continues at coordinate 62,841,412 of CM058233.1, forward strand.
TTTCGCAGGTTCGTCACTTTCAATGATCATCAGATCATGGCAACTAATCACGAGAAATCACTCTCTGATTAGTGACGGATTCATTCAGATCTGCGAACTTCAGGCTCTACAGGTGTAGATTCTACAGAAATCTGTAAATCCATCCGCTGCTCTCCCTCAACAGGTTGAGCAGCCTCCTGTATTTCTCGAATTTCTTCGAGTTATACTTTTACTCCCACTGTTCTTCTTGGAAAGCAACTTCCCTTTTAGAAAACAGAATTCCGAACAACCTAACTTCGTTTTCGGAATGGACGTAAAAGTAACAAGCCTTGGTTTCTCTAGGAAAGCCAGCGAAGTAGCACAACTACAAATACTCAGTAAAGACGAATTTGGATCATTTCCAGTCCACATTTATGTGGTGTCTTTCAACTGATATTGGTGGAACTTTTTCAGCGTAAACTTAGATATTTCTAGAGCTTTATTCTTAAAGAATATTATGGAAGATTCGTGTGACTCATCTTTAATCATTTCTAGTAAGATCTGATTCTTTCTCACAGAAACACCTCCAGGTTTTCAGGAGAAATGAGCTGTGAAACGACTTCACACTCATTTAGATGATCACACCATCAATGACTTAAGTATTCTCACTCGTGATCTAATCCAGAGTCTCAATACTTCTGTCACTCAGATTCTATACCTCATTCTGGAACTCTTTCGACCATTTCAAAGAATTCCGACTCGTGTCTCATCAAATGAACACAGTCATACTCACTGAAGTAATCAGTAAATATAATGAAGTACAGGAAATTTTCTCTGGCATTACTGCTCATCGGGCCACATACATGAGTATGTTCAAGGTCCAATAAGCCTTTGGGCCTTTCTCTAGCTCGGCTAAGATGGGCCCTTTGTCTTTTGGTCCAGTAAGCAGAATTCAAGTCTCATAAGATATCCGATCAAATGAGCCCAAAAGTCCATAACTATGGGATTTCTGAATCCGACTCACTCTATGTGACCAAAAATTTACGCCAAGAAAAATCAGGTTTAATTCATAATATTTAAACCAATTCGGTATTTATGTTACATTTAGGCACTCTTTGGTTTAAGATATAAAACCCATTCCTTGAATAGGGTGCTACAATTAATATTTCATTAAGATCAAAAGAACAAAACTTGTCTTTTATCAAAATGAAAAACATTCAAATTCTTACAAGAAAATGAAAGACAACTCTGCTTAAAGCAGGTACATTGTAGCAATTACTTAATAAAACCAAGCCTCAAAGGCATCTACAAGTGAAAACCCTACGGCTGAGGCAGCATCCATAGCTCCTTCCAGACACACAGTTCCACTTGCCCTTTCTTCAACGTTCTACTGCTGCTTAGGCTCTGCATATTATAACAAATATCAGTGCCACAACCAGTATCCAATACCTATAAGGTAGAACTTGAAGTAACAACATGAATACCTGAGGAAGTAGTCTCATACATCACCTTCAACTCCTCATAATCTTCCATGAATTTAATGCAATCTCTCTTCCAATGCCCAGCCTCTTTACAGTAGCAGCACTTACCAACGTAAGATGTATCTGACTCGGGCTCAGAAGACACAGGCTTGCCATGATTCAAAATCTGGACAATTTTGTCTTCACCCTTGTCAGCACTAGGTTTAGTAAACCTACCCTTCTCCATTATGAGATTATACAGGGTACTCTTCACGTTTGGCTCAACTGTCTTGAGCATATCATGCAGTTCAGTCAGCGTCTTCGTTAAGTCTTTCTTGATATAGTTCCTTTTGAACTTATCATAGCTTGACGGCAGTGACTGCAGAATGATCTCAGTTGCCAATTCTTGGATAACTGGATAATCCAGTTTCCTCAGGTTATCAATGTAACCCATCATTTTACTGACATGAGGACTCACTGGATGATCATTTGGTAGCTTGCAGCTAGTGAGAGACTTAACCAACTGGTATCTTTCCACTCTTACCTGCTCCTGAAATTTCAATTTCAGGCTGCTGATCATCTCTATTGGCGACTCCATGTTCTCATATTGCTTCAGCAAATCTGAGTCCATGGTAGCCAATATCAGACCACGCACATCTACCGCATCATTATAATGCTTATTCCAAGCATCATATACTGCATGAGAGGCATTGGACCCGATCCTCTCGGGGAGAGCTCTCTCAAGGACATAGTCCTTTCTCTTCTGCCTGAGGACTAGCCTCAGGTTCCGCGACCAAGTCAAGAAATTTGATCCGTTCAGTTTGTCCATCTCAAGGACAGACCGGATCGAGAAAGTGTTTTGATTGTTTGTGCTAGTCATAACTGAAATTTAGAGATAAATAGAGTTTTAGTTATTTAGTTCATAAAAGAGTAATCTTAATTACTTATAAGAAAACTCGCATTGCATTCAAAATTTCTTTGTTTAACCTCATAAGAATGCAATGATTCCGAGACCCATGTTTAGCTAAATCCAAAGTGGGCCACTGGCCGTCACCCAGAATTAGCTTTACTTGGTAAGCATACACAAAGCTAGTTATATCCATATAACTCTCGGTTGTGGATTGGGCCCAAGGCCCAATTCACCAGATGTCTCAAGGCCCGGGACTCCTGATGGCCCAGTCAAGGAAACCAATCTCTTACAGCCAAATAATCACTAAAGTCTGGGACTCCCAATGAAATCAGTGACTATATACTACTTTACTTACGCAAAAACAGACACCTCACACTGTAAGCCATATCTGTAATTGAATAAGCGTTAAGTAGCTGACAAGATTGGGCAAGACATCCAAGCTTGATATTGTTTTTGAGGATTTTAGGTTTCAATAGATTTCCTCCCAAAATAGAAGATTACTATTTTGGGAAACTTACTTATTTTAGAAACTTTCTAAATTTAGAAACATACTAAAAATAGAAATTTCTAATTTAATATTTTATTAAAGTTTTCGGTTGGGTCACAAATTATAGGCCCAATTCTTGGCCCAAGACCACTGAATTCCAATTGGCCCAATAATTTGACATAACCGAGTCGGTTCATTAATTCTGGTCCAAGACCAAATTAACTACTAAATCCAACTGGCTATTTACTAAACCAGACCAGCTCTAAATTATTTGGTCCAACCAAATCAAACTTAGACCAGCCTTCGGTTTAGGTTAAAATTCAATTTTGAATTTAAATCCGGTTTAACCAGAAATTAAATAATACCAATTGTATTAAATAATTTCCAGCAAACCGCGATTTGGGTTAACCGCTTGAACCACCAATTAAATTGGATCGGTTCGGTTAAGTCCAAAACCGGGAAGAAACACCTTGTGTTTTAGCCAATTTTGACCTAACTTGCGGTTTAAGCTAAAGCTGACAATGAACCACAATCGGTTTGATTGGTTCATCGTCGCGGGTTAGGGGAGTACGAACCGCGAGGCTCGGTTGAACCGATTGGCTACTCACGGAACGTAGCCTCGCCAGCCGGATCACGCACCGCTGGATCGAGAGGACGAGCCGAGCTCGCTCTCGGGACTTTGTGCGACACGATCGGGATCGTCTCTGAGTTTACTATGACACACGCTTGCAAAAGCGTGGTGTGGAGCTTCCAGCTGCTGATCTGACTAGGACTGATACATTGGATTCCTTAAGCTTTGATCCTCCTAGGTACGATCAGCGCAGAGTACCTACGATGGCCCATCCTCTCGGTGAGCCTTCTTTGCGAGCTTCCTCTTCTTCCGCACCTGTTGCTGCTGATATTGGCCCCTATTCTGCTCCATCGATGAGCGTCCGTGAGATTTCTGAGGGTGGCTGGAATGAGCATGTGGATGGTCGGTTACAGAGGATGTGGGAGTGGATGCGTGGCTGCACTTGCAGGAGTCAGCCACAAGTCCATCAGCCTGTTCCTAGACGTCGTCGGCGTTCTCCTACTCCTGCTCAGAGCAGTAGTTCTGATCCATATGCTGGGACTGATGATGATTCTGAGTGATGAGAGTTATGAGCTGCTGTTTCTCTGATTTTCGGTTCCTCATTTTTCCTTTTTTCTTTCATTTTTTTCTTTTGAGTCTTGTTGGTACTATGTTTTGGGATGCTGTGCTTGTTCTATGACCATCTGGTGCTTTGATTTTGCTTGTTTGTGATGTTTACAGCTTTCAGGTTTGATTTTGAGATATTTCTCATGAACTAACTGCTGACTGCTAACTGATCTGATGTAATCGCAGTGTGTGTCGATCGACTCAATTCGTAAGTCGCACTGCAACGATCGTCACGGTCCTGGGTGATGATCGACACAAATCGCAAATCGCACTGCAACGATCGTCGCGGTCCTGAGCAACGACCGATGCAGTTGCGAGACAGGTAAAAATCGACAGACCCCAACACATCCCATCACATTTTTCTTTCTTTTACCAATCCTAAGCTTGACACCACTGGGGACAGTGTATTTCAAGTGTGGGGGAGGTGGTACTGACATATTCTTTTTCTTTTCTTAGAGTCAGTTGAGTCTTTTGTGTCTGTTCTATCGAGTCAAAACAGATTGAGTAGGAAACAATGAATTTTTGAGGAGATCACCACACTCGCAGGAACTTAAGTAACCATTGGGATGAGCTTGCAGATCAATCTATGACTATTAGAAAACCCAATGCAGACCAGCCTACTGAGGACACCCATATCACTTCAGGTATTCAGAGGATCCTTTACTGACTTCACCCCTAATTTTGACTTACTTTTCTCACCTAAGGGCTTGGTATACTTTGAGTCGGATTCCTCTGTTAGTTCTGATACAGCTTGTAAACCTATCCAAGTATGGTTCCCTTCTCCCCTTCCTTAAAATATAAAAAAGGAGAGATAATCTGAGGATGAGATAGTAGCTCCGAAGTGGTCGCGGGAGTGGTAGAGACCCCTATTACCTCATGTGCATCCATGGAATGTGTCAAAAGTACACCCCAATGCGGGAAGAGCACTGATAAAAAAAATGATACCCAATGGGAATAATCAGTTGCTAAGGAAGGGAAAAGAGAAGAAAGGAACCAGAAAAAGATAGTATGGTGGTCAAGAGCTAATATAGTAAGAGTCCATGTGCCCTTTGATCGATACTCCTTAGGTGAGACCGCAATTATTAGCTTATAGAAGTCAGTAGGGTGAATTTGAATGCTCTGGATTGATTGTGGAGTTTACTCATGACAATTGCTAAGTGTGAGGGAAGTATATGTTGGTCTTGATGTCTGCAGGTGCATTTTTCATGTGGCTTACTAAGGGGAATCTGAGTGTGTTACTTCTAAGATGAGATGAGTTTCTGAAGTTTTCAAACTTCTTCACCACATTTTGGTTTTCTGTTTTGCTTGAGGGCAAGCAAAGGCTATGTGTGGGGGATTTGATATATCATGGTTTTTACCTGTTTTAAGCTATGATATAAGTGTGTTTTAGAGATTTTTGTAGTGTCTTTCGATTCATTATAGGTGCTTATTAGGTACATGCACGTTTGGAGGAATTTTGGGAGATATTGGAGCATTT